>WBMY01009761.1:19777-43709 GCA_013397315.1 Donacobius atricapilla | reverse complement strand
AAAAAAAAAAAACAAAAAAGCAATAAACCATTAAACCATAGTTTCCTGTGCATGGTGTTTCTTCAGAGAATTCCCTACACTAAAGTATGTATTCAGTGCTATCAGCTATCAGTGCTTATGCCACCTACCAGCTTTGGGTTATGACAAAATCTGTTGTTTTTTTAAAAAAAATTGAAATGAAAAAACAAACATACAATTTTAAGTATTTTAAATAATAGTGAGGTTGATCTAGATAGTACATTTGTCTGAGTTAATGGGATTGAATTAAGTTTTTTATATAACAGTTCATATTTAAAGGATTTTATTATACTTTTCAGAAATTATTCTATATCTTTGTTTTGAATCCTCCTGTGAAGATGAAGATGTTTCCCTCTTTATCCTGAGGTATCCTAAGTGATACTTATTCTTCTGGCACATTTTCATCAAAGAGTTAGCCCTGGCATGTAATACCAGTAACATTCCTCTACTCCAGACACAGAGCTCTTAGATCCAATTTGAGTAATAGTTTGCCACTTAGAAAGCTACAGTAGAGTTAGTCTTGTCCAGCAGCCAGTTACCCACTCAGCAATTCTCCCACTCTCCTCTTCAGGATGTAGGGCAGAAATAGGATGAGAAAGCTCCTGGGTTTAGATAAAGTGACGTTCATTACCCACTACTGTCATGGACAAAACAGACTTAAGAAGGGAAAACATAATTGTATTTATTACCAAAGCATATTTAGGTACTGAAGACCAAAACATAAAAAGAGAAAACAACACCACCAACAAACAACAGCAACAAAAACACCAACAAAACAAACTAACTAACAAAAACCATCAAAATTTTACCTCTCCTACACATCTGTCTTCCCCAGGCTCAGCTGGTTTCCTTCTCAACATGATACTCCTCTCCCTACCTTTGGAAGCATGGGGGAGTGGAGAACTGAAGGCAATGGTCAGTACATAACTGTTCCTCTCTGTTGGTCCTTTCTCATACTTTTCCGTGGGTACAGCATGCAGTCCCACCCATGGGATACAATATTTCAGGATAAGACTGCTTCTGTGTGGACTTTCCACAGGCTGAAGATCCTTCAAGAAGTGCCTGCCTGCTCCATCATGGAGTCCTTCATGGCCTGCAGCATGGGTATCTGCTCCTTGCAAGGACTACAGGGAAGCACTTACTCTGGCATCTGCAGTACCTTCTCCACCTCCTTCTCTGATCTTTGTGTCCACCACTCCACACTGAGTTCTTTTCCCCTCCTCCTCTGCCTGGGTGGGTTTTTTTCTCTTTCTGAAATGCATTCACAGAAGTGCCACCAGGCTGACATGTCTGCTGTGGCGGGACTGTTGCAGAACTCACTGGAAATGGCTGGAACAGTCTGTGTCTGGCAGGGAGCAGACCCAACCTATTCTCTCAAAAGCCATCTCTGAGGCCCAGCACCACCAGCACCTTGGCCGCAAGGTATAAAATCTCCTCTTGTAGTTTGGTTGACTTCAGGTTTCTTTTTCTCTTTAACCACAAACAAAATATGTATGATTCTTTCATTGAATACAACACATCTTTGGTTTTAACACTCGGGTTCTATTATTTTAATCCCAAGGGACTTGAACTGTGGTGCTGCAGCATTTTGTCATGTACCTAGAACAGAAAATTTCTCCAGCGAGTTTCTAAGAAACAGTTATATTAGATTACTAATTTCATAGAATTACAGAATAAACTGAGTTGGAAGAAACTCATCATGACCACTGAGTTCAACTCCTTGCTCTGTTCAGGATACCTCCAGATGCACACCATGTGTCCAGATGTATTGCCCAAACACTAGAACTCAGACAGGCTTGGTAGTGTGACAACTTCTATGGGTAGCCTGTTCCACTGCTCCTGGGCTCCTGTCACTGATCATCACAGAGATCAGTGTCTGCCCCTCCTCTTCTCCTCATGAGAAAGTTGTAGACTGCAATGAGGACTACCCTAAGTCTCCTCCAGGCTGAACAAACTAACTGATTTCATCTGGTCCTCACAGGGCTTTGATTTGATATCAAATATCTGGGACTGGGTCAAAGTTTCAAGATTGTCTTGTCCATTTTTGATGCATGCATCAGTGTGGAAACATTTCAGGAGTGGTACTTTATAGCTGACTTCTCATGATGCAGATTGAGGGATCCCATTAGTGCTCATTTCCTCAAGTTTTGACACACCACCCCATTGTTCATCACTTGCAAGCCTGGTATTTTTTCCTTCTTCCAAGTTAATTTAAAACTCCATCAAGCACTTTCCCTGTGCTAGAATTTTTCTTCCCTTCTAGAGAGGCTCTTCCTCCCCTCTAGATCCCACCAGGTGTCAGTAGACCACATATTGAAGAGATTATCCCATGGTCAAAACACCCAGAATTCTTCTGCTTACACCAGTCTCAGAGGCGCACACTGACCTGACAGATCTGCCCATTCCTATTAATATTATTCTTTGTTACTGGATGGATTGAGAAAACCACTAGCTGATCTCCTGATTATTCAACCAAATGTCCCAAGGCCCTGAAGCCTCTTGTGATTGATCTTGGACTTTGTTATTTGGTCACCGCCTGCTTGAACAACCAGTAACAGCTAATAATCAGGGGGCCTTACAAGACTGGAGAGTTTTCCAGCTATGGCTCTTACCCAAGCCCTTGGGAGAGAGCAGGATTTCCTGTGAGCTGAGTCCAGTTTGCATACTGGGTCCTCTGTTCCCCTTAGAAGGGAGTCTCCTAATAAAACTACCCTTCTTTTTCCCCTTAACAAAGGTGGTCGAGGTGCAGTGTACAGATGGTGCCACTTTTGAAGACCCCTCTCTCCCAGCAGATCATTTGCTTTATTTCTATAGCACAAAACACTGTCATGAGGCACCAGTGCATACCAGGCACTCATGAGAATTTCAGGTTTACAAAGAGGCTTACATTTGAAGGTCAATTTAACTGTTCAATGGAAATGTAGGTTATGAGGGGATATAAGCTTCTTCCAGCTTTGTAAGCAAAAAATAATTTAAATCAAAGTAATCTCATTGAGTCAAATGGACTTTATCAAGGCAAATTTTGTCATCCAATTTTCCTGTGCTCAAATTTAAAAAGGAAAAACAGTGATGTTCTTTACTGTCTTTGGTAAAACTTACAAAAAATGCTTGTCTACTGATACAGATGATGTTTCTGTAGCCTGGAGTTTAGAGCACATAGTTGTGAAAAGCAAGTCCTGGATTCTCACACTAGAAATTGTAAGGTTGTTCAGAGCACCTGTAAAGGCTCAAACTCCACATATGAGCTAGGAAAATGGTCAGGTTTTCTTTTTCTGTGAATGGTACTGCTATGTAGGTTTTTTGGCATTGATCTGTTTTGCATTTTTGAGACTTGAGAAATTCTGTATACTCCCAATGGTTGTAATGTCATTATTCATGTCATTATTCATCTAATTTTTAGATTCCTTGGGAATTTAGGCTTCTCTATGGACATTTTATTTGTTTGCAGGCCTAATTTTGACTTTATATCTTAGTGTCTTATCTCTCAATTGAATATTTCATGTTTCTTTTCCACATCAAAAACCTTGTCATATACTCATTCAAAATAGAAGATTAAAGATTTCATAGTAGTTCCTGCAAACATATAATAACCAGACTTTATAATAAAACTCTTGGACAGTGCATCATCTTAATATCTCCTCTCATATTAAGGGATATTTATTCATGCAGAAGTAAGTTTTATTTGTTTATTTGGCAAGTCAGTACTGAAGGAATTATATCTCACTACGATTGATATATAGTATTTTTCCTGCAGGCTAATCAAGACCTAAGTCTGATGGTTATCTTCACTCCATGTGAATATTATTACTGAGATGAATAAAAACTCTGAGGGGAAAAACACCCCAATCTCTGAATACTCAGTGTAATTTTTCAAATTTGCTGTAAAATTTGGGAAAATAGGAGGTTCAAATGACCTCTTTGGTCAGCCTTCTGTAAGTGGAACTTATATCAACACAAAAGTAAGAAATATGCCTGAGGGCATGCCTGGGTGAACCTAAACAGAGCGAGTTCCAAAAAGAGAAGGCTAATGCAAGTCAGCAGAGACACCTTCGTAGCTGCACAAGAAGAGATTACTTCCCAGAACCATCCAAAAGGCTTTTAGGATACTGATGACTGTCTGAAAGCAATGCTCCATCTACAGGAAGACTTAGCTCTGATGTAAGGTTTTTTCTGCATAAGTTAATCTTAAACAGAGCTAAATTATTTTGGCATTAGAAAGTGTCTGTCAGTTACATGGTACTTGATCTCCTGTTGCTGTTAAAAGAGCCAAATTGATGCATAATACTCTATTCATCACCTTAACTGTAATAATCTATTAGGTTCTTTACACTTTCTCAGACTAGATCAAATAATTCCTGATAGTAGCATGAAAAATGTTACTGTATTTTTGCATGCCACACGTGAATTTCAGAAGAGACAGCAGAGAAAAAGTAATGTTTTGCATAAACATAGATGCAAATTCCGTAAAATACTTTCCAAAAAAGGTGCTTAGAAAAGATAAGATTGAAGTTTGATTTAAAATATAATTTTATTTTGGCCTGCTAAGAACATGTCATTTTACCCCAAATAAAATTGCTGTATGTCTTCAATTATTTCATCCAAATTTTATGAGAAAAAAGTATTGCTAGACAAAGTACAAGGTAAGAAAGGCAATCTTTCTATTTCCTCTTAGATAAGACCACAAAGAAGTCACTATGTACCCATGATGATCTCTGCTTCATGCTGACTGCCATTTCTCTCACATGGATTAGAGACTGGCTTTATCTGTAAATCCTTAACTGGAAGTACATTTTATGCAAAATTATGAAGAAATGCTGGATTTCCATTCTGATCTTATGTTCAGATCTCAACTTTGCTAGTAAACAGGCTTGAGGAACAGAAAGTATAATGAATTGTTTGGCTGAAAATACCATTTGTTTTTGCCATCATTCTCTCACCCATCTAATGTGTTACTTTTTTGCTGTATAAGGATGGGATATTTTTTGGAATAGCTAGTTAGTCTAGCTTGCCATCATTACTTTGTGCATAAAAACACAATGGTGAAAGCACTAAAAGTATCTGAATAGTATTTATTTATTCATATTTTACTGGACAACAGAATTAACAGAGCCTCTGTCTAATCTAAGAGAAGATATAAGTATAAACAATGTACTCATGTGTTGGTTTGAAAGCAAAACCAGTGAGAGACTCCAAGTCAGAAATACAATTTAATAGGAAGGGGGGAAAAAAATGTAAATAATACAACCTCTTAGTCAGGGCGGTGGTAGCAGTCTGGATGAAGTGGTCTTGTTGAAGCCGTGATCCTGTAGAAAAGTCCGGTAGCTCCTGTCCTGTGGAAATCCAGCAGGTTAAGGCCCCCCTGTGCTATCCCGGGTCATATCCAGGTGGGAATACTTGGCTCCTGCCCATGGGTGGAGCATCCCACAATGGAATGATGTAATTTTATGAGTCATGCAATGGGTCCTTGATTGCCCATTAAACAGAGATAGCCCCCAGAGGGAGTTACCCATGAGTCATACAGCAGAGCATGAATGGGCCCATTAACAGAACATAGTCCGGAGGGTGGGGACAAGGGGAACACTGCCTCATCTGGTTTCACCAGCTCATGGAGATGGTGATAGAATACATACCTTGGGCATATCTTACATTGTAACCTAGGACAACTCACTAAGACAGTTCTGCTCTTTTCAAATAGCAGAATTTTATGACTTTTTTTTGTCCCCAGTTATTTTCCACTTTTCAATTCAGCGTTTTCTTTAGGGAGTCCCTCTTGAGGTTTGTTAGCTCACTGAAGTCCTAAATTCAGTGATTTCATTCAGATGCCTTTTTAATTATCTCTAGTTTCTTGGCCAGATTTTAAATCTATTGCTGTTTGTCAACTTTCTTGGCATAACAGGAAGAGGGAAGCTTTAAAAAAAGATATTATCTTCATGTCAGGACCAGACTGATATCTAGTATTCCTGAGAGCTGTTAAATAACTGTTATGTTCACTTGGAAAATGAATTTACTTAATGCAGTGAAAGTATTCTCATAAAAATATTCTGATAAAATCCAATGAACTCAGTAGTTATGGAACTTGATTTGCTATTTAGCTATGCAGTGTTTATATTATAATCATTAGTCAAAGAAGATGAAGCAGCATGAAATAAAAGTAAATAAAGAGAGAATCATGCCCTATGTCTTGTTACTATAGAACTTATGGTAAAATTGTACTGAAAATAAAAGCTAGAGACAAAGTAGGTTTTTTTGATAGAGTTTTTGTAGCCACATTCCTTGTTTATTTACAACATAACATTGTGATTTAAAATGTTTTGTTGCAGAAAAAGTAGCATATGAAAATTTTGAAAAAGCTTTTCCTGGCTTTTTACCTGTGTTGGTGTCTGACTTGTGTTATCCATTATAGGCTAAAAACTGATCCTTCAGTCAAGCATGAACACACAGATACCTAGAATCTTACTTTTTGTAAGGATATATGGAGAAGATAATTTAAAAAAATCCCCATGTCCTTATAATTAGACTGTTAAGACTAGTTAAATACAATGTAGAAGTACCTGGTGAAGAGAACAGAAATGTCCTGGATTTTAAAATTTCCTAGCATATCATTGCTTAAGATAAAGACATCTTAATTTTTAAGTGGCATTTTCTTTGCAGGTATTTGTGTGCACATGCCTGTATTGGTTCCTGGCATTCATAGAAAATGACCTTTAATGTCCAGATCTGGCTACTGAACACCCTAAATCCAGACAGGAACAAGTGCTGAAAGAATATCTCAGAAGGGGCTATTGTATAACTGCCACAAAAAAAACCAAACCAAACCAAAACAACCCTTTAGTGACAGTAAATATAATAAAAGTCCTATGAAAACACTAGCTCAGTGACAGCTACCAAGGTAAGGTGCTACATTAATTTTATTACTCTAACTACATATATGTTAAGAAACATTACTAAGTTACTGTAAAGAAAACATCAAATTGTACATTCAATGCAATGACATTTAAATGGGTGGCAAAAATTAAGCAATTACCAATAAAGTAATCAAATACTGAAACAAGACAGCTAAAGGTAAGATATTCTTTGACTACCAAGAATCTACAAATACTTCTATACACAATTCAAAATATAAATCACCAATTGTATGACATTCAAATGCAAAAGTCTCTCTAGAAAAGTGGTCACATCACCAAGCCTGGCAGAGTTCAAGAACTGTTTGGACAATGCTCTTAGGCACATGACGTGGCTCCCAGGGATAGTCCTGTGCAGAGTCAAATTTTGGACTCAGTGGTCCTTGAGGGTCCCTTCCCACTTGTCATATTCTATGATTCTGTGAAAAAAAAAGAGCTGCAAACACCCCAACCAAAAAAGAAAGCTCTTGATCTGAAAGACGTAGACTAAGTCTTTACACTACAGAATTACACAAAATATCACTGGTGATACAGATTTCACAAATTTATTATTTATCTATATATTTTTATCTCTAGTGAAAAATTTGAGAGAAAAAATATTCTGGCTGTCAGTTGATCCTTGATCTCTTGCAATTCTCAGTAATATTACTAGAAATCAGCAGAAATGAAGACATACTCTAAGAGTAAATAGTTACCAAATCCACCTTAAAATAAAGAAGAAAAATATGTTTATGTCATAATAACAAAACAACAATACTCATACTGACTTAAAAAATTTACTTAGTAGATACAAAAGTAAGGATATTTTGTGTCTATGAAAAATTGCTTTGTCTGTTTGAGATTCTTCCATAAAAACTTTCCAGGTTTAGGAAAGATTGTCACTGATTTATTCCAGTGAAATTTTCTGGTCAGTTACTCTTCTGTCAATCTACTGTTGATACTGATAAACACACTGTTTTCCAAGTGCTGAATCATTCATTAATATAAGCTTCTTTTCCAAGAGAAACCATTTTACAGGTTTCAATGCTTTTATTGTTATCATTGCTGCCAGATATAATGCAATTTTAAAAAGAAATATAAATCCTTTACACAAGGCAGCTTAAATCAAGTGTTAAAAATTGTGAAATGCTTATTTCCACACTGCCTGGTGTTAAACTTTCAATGTTCACTTCTAAAACTATTCCCTTAGGATGTATTGAATTGCAAAATCCATGAACTTGTAAGTTGTTTGCAGTTTATTTCAATAGCTTTCTTGGTAGCATTATCATTTGTAACTTCATTGCTATCCTTGCATCCACTGTTTCCAAATCCCAGGTGCATAGTAAATGCACTGACTTTTGCAAGGTTCTCATGATCCCAGTAATCATGCCATAGTATTTCTTCCTCTTCTTACATCTTCATGTTTATTTAATTATTTATTGATTTTTTACCAACACCTTAAGCTTTAGCTTGGTTAGATATTCAACCTTAAAAGTTAAAACAGTAAAATTCCCTTCCCAAAAGCTATAGGATATATTTGCGGTTTGACAACTGTGCAAATCTGAAGAAAATTGACTGAAGTCAATAACATGTAATTACTACAGAGATCAGAATCACTTACACAGTTTGAGTCATGATGCTGTGCAATCACTTGAATTTGCAATGTAAACCACTCAGTTTTACCCCTGAGTTTCCTGTCATGTATCCTTTCTATTTCACTGACAGACTCATATATTTTGAACTTTTCCTAGTGTAATTGTAATTTGGTTGTTTATAATTTCAGCAGATGTAAGTCTTCAAATTTATCAGTACCTAATTCTGTTCCTGATAAACATAATGTTTTAGCAATAATAGCTCACAATGTATTTGGAGTCCCACCTATGAAACCACATGTGACATTTTCCAAACTAATCAACAGTGTGCCATTCCTTCTCTTCTGCCAACATACACCCACTTTTTGACTTGACTACTTTTGTACTCCCTCTGACAATCTTTCAGTATCAAATGAGATAGGAATTAAACAAACTTTTAAAAATAATTATTATATTGAATTATATTTTGCCTTTTAGTTTTAACATTTATAACTTTTTTTTTTTTTAAATTTTTGGTGTAACTCCAAATAGAGTCATATTCACAGTTTGAAAAACCAAACCATAAAACCTTGGCCAGTGGACATGTACCATGGTAAGTGGATAAGAAATGGCTTTTCAGTTTTGTTAAGGAATTGCATAGTTTTTTCATATTTTGACAATACATTTTGGAAGCCAGACTGTGGCCAGACATACAAGAACTGAGAAGTTCAGAGAATCCTGTCTCCATATATCCTTCTTTATTGCCATCCCCATTGAACTAACCATGCAAGTGCACTTACTCTTGTTCTAACAGAATCCTGGTAGTGCCACAATGTAAAAGGAGAAAAAGAGGCCAGAAATATTTCCCATCTCATACTAATTGAGTTGATTTAGGAGGATGTAATGCTGTTTTTTCCTAAAGGGATTTTTCCTTTTTCCTGGAACTCCATTCAAATCTCATGGAAAAGTAGTCTGTACCTTTACATTAACTAACTTTGGCTCACCTCTGCAACCATATTCTATATATACCATCCAGATGGCAAGAGGATGTAGATAGAAATCAAAACCTAATAATTGCCAGCAAAGTAATGTTTGGTGTCAAAACTAGCATTTCAGAAATAATCTATTATACCACCTCAATTTTACCAGAACTATGTTTCCAAAGATTTAACTTTCAGTTAAATTTTGGTTCTATATTATTTGAAATATAGCCTTTTTTTCTCTTTTTTTTTTTTTAAGCTAACAGTGAAAAGTAACAACATCCCTGAAGTGATTCATCTTGCAAGTCTTTCTCACATTAATCATCCCCACTATGTGCATAGTTTCAATGGTTTCTATGGAACTAGTTACATGAATGAAATGTGCAGGATCTATTCCCCTAAGACAATATTCATATTATTTCTTATTGGGTAATAATTGGCATTGTCTTGATGTGGTTTGATTTCATGAATTTTCAATCACTAAAAAATAATTTTAAATGGGATCATTTTCTAAATTAACCATTTAAATTTTTATCGAGTACTAATTGTTTATCTGAAAAAGACTAGGGCATATAATTTTCCTACAGTTCAGTAAGTGAATGACGGTTATCACCATTTGTGTTATACAGAATTTTATGTAGCTTGATATTCATATTGAGAGCTGGTGGGGAAAAAATTGCCTGAAACAGAAACCAAAACAAATAAAATAGTTTCTGTGGAAAACTGCAGTCTTCTCAGGTATTTAAACTCATTATATAAAGCCTTGAGAGGTGAGAAGTAAGAACTACACTGGCATCTCTGCACAGTCCACATACTCAAGAGCTGGACTCAATGATCCTTTGGGTCCCTTTCCACCCAGAATATTATGTGATTCTGTGGCGGAGGTTGCTACTTCACTTGTTTAAGCATGGCTTTGGTGACACTTAAGCCCATGCTTAGTTGCACTGTGATTCATTTTTCTATGCTACTGGGGAACCCTTTCACTATAGCCAAAGCAGAATGTAAAAACACACATTAAAAGACACCAAGTACTTTTTCCAGTCTCTTCACACTTACTCTCTGCTTTAATGTAACTTGAATTATGCAGAAAATTAATGAATTGAATAACAAAATATTCCAAAACATTTTTATTTTTCCTAAAATAATGGTAAACTTTGACATTACAAAGCATTTTCTACTGATGCATAGGTGAAATTCAAAAAGCCATTCTTGCTTAAAATTCTGAAAAGCCAACTGCTGCTAAAACTTCTAAGTTCTAGAGAGCTTCCTCTTCCTAGTTACAGACTTCTGTATTTGGCCTGAGCACTGCATGATTTTCCACCCTGGGTTTTCCTATATTTACTTAGAATAACAGCATAGAATAGACTAGACTAGAGTAGACTAGACTAGACTAGACTAGAATAGAAAGTTCAGGTGGAAAGAACCTACAATGATCATGTAGTCCAACTACCTGACTACCCAGTATTACTGTCCTCAAACCCAGTACTGTAGTCTGCTCCAACTGAGATACACACACCAAACACTTTTATATTAATCTGGAATCTTTCCTTTCTGTTCATGTGTAGGAGGTATGTCATTAAGCTGCCAAGGGACGTTAGACAAGCCTGGATGTAAGATCATAAAAAACCCTCTGTGTGTAGTGCTGCAGAACAAAAGAATGCCCCTTTGTCAAGGAACTATCACCTATCTATACAAAAATATCCTAGTAAGTTATTATAGAGGAGGCTTAGTCCAAAAATCTATAATAACAGCAAATAATATCCTTCACTGTGTAACTAATGAGAATAAATAGGGCAAATGGCATAGTGAAGTGGAGATATAAAATACATGAAAAAATATTTCAAGTAGTGTAAAATAGTTGAGTTACTGAGAAGCCAAAATAGGCTGTACTGTCACAACTGAGATGGGTCTTTTTGGTTGGGTTTTGGGATTTTACACTAAAGACAGATGGCAGCCTATTTTCTAGTATATTGCTTTATATTTACATCAATCTTGTTAGTTTAAATGAAAACATACACCTGAGCTGATAAAGTAGAATTACTAAGTAACTTCCAGAAAGAATGCAAGACTAGTTTGTAGCAATATTTCTAGGTAATTTAATTTTCCTAATTTTCTTACATCCTCTCTAGCCATACTAAATTTTTATTATTTAAAGAGGCATTTAAGCATTTAGTAACAGTGCCCACTTGTTCAGACAACTGGAATGAGTCATTCGCGTAAGTTCTCTCATACAGAGTCAGTACGTCTGCTGCTGCTGAGCAATTAGGTTGTTCTCTCTGATCCATGCTCACTCACAACAAAGGAATCCCACAAGAATTCAGTGAACATGCCCATTTAAGCACAAGGCCTTCAGTGTCAGCTGGTGAGTTGCTATCACATTAATGAGTTAAAACTCAGCTACATTCTCAGTAAGAGCCAAAGGGCATGCAGTGCCAGCTGAAAGGTGGAGAAGTAAGTGATTGCACACAAGAGACATAAAGCTCAATTTTGTCATTGCCTAATTCTAGGACACTGGGATATCTTCCAAGGGCTAAAATGACTTTCTGAATTAATCCACATAATGGCCTCTTAGTTGTCTTTGTGTCCCCTTGGGCTGTACCTACTAAGCTGTCCATTTCCTGAAAATATTAGAGAAGTATTTAACCTGCTCTCATGTACCTAGAAAACAGGTATAATAGCTGTATACTTTTGTAAAGAATAAGAATCTTTTGTGGATTTTGTCAGAAAAACATGTGGATTTGAATAAACCATATGACTTTGAAAACATTACTGGGTTAGCATTTTGACCCCTGCTGCATTATTTTTTTCTTAAACTGGAAGCTTTATCAGTATGACTAAGGGAAAAATTACTTAAATTTGTGTATTAAACACAATTCCATGCATTAGAAACTCACAAAAAACCCACCTTTTTTCTCTTAGATAACTGAGATAATTTTTTTCACTGAGAAAATGACTCAGAACAGCTCCTGTTAAAAACATGACTTAAATGCACAAAAGAAACAGAAGGAATTGTAGATATCCTTATATGCATGAAATTCAACATGTCTTGAAATTAAGGTACACAAAGATGACATTTTAAGTAAAACTCAAACATCAGGAATAAATGTATTTTTACAAATATTTAGTAAGTGTTGTTTTCCTGAAGACTAGTTGTGATGTGAAAATGGAGAACTTGATGTTACAGTGTGATGTAATGAAGATAGAAAAGAAAATACAAGAAAAACTACATCTTGCTATGGTCATTAAGTAAGAGAAAACAAAGTACATATCAAAATGTGATCCTTAAAACATAGGCAGTAATCTTTCTATAAGAAAAAAACCATACTTTGTATTAATGTTTGTATGATATAATATACATTTGACTTTCCAGCTTTTGTGTATTTGCAGTATATTAAAAGACATCATAAGGGGGAGGAAGAGATGCATATTTACATAGAAACGTGTAGTCAAAATATCTTGAAGAAAAAAAACGCACAACAAAAATTATCAAATTGTGCCTGTATTGAGGTGATGGAAGAAGAGCATAGGCAGGTAAATAAGTGTATTTTCAGCAGGTAAATTTGTTGAATACAGTAATTCTGAAAAGAAAGGATTATTTAATTGTTGTGTACTACAGTCTAGAACTATTCACCTGTGTAGCGTATACTGTTGAAAAAATACCATATTTCCTCGGAGAGATGATGGCTAAATAGATACACTGGTTACATTCACTATCCATCTGAATGGTTCAGAGTTTTGTGTTTGACACGATGTGTCTGTGTCAATTTATTTCTCCTTCACTCCTCCACCTGCTTTTGGGATCAGTCCACTTTTTTGAAGTTAATGATGAGGATCCAGAGTTAAACAAGTTATTAGAAGGTAGAGCATGTCAGAATTAAACAGTATAAAAAGGAAAAAATATTAAATTTTCTGTCGAATACTAAAGACTAAAAACAAGCATATTTAATGATTCAACACATAAAAGATAAAAAAAACCTAGAAAAAAATGTTTCTTGTATTTGACAGATATATTAATAGTTGCAATTTTTCTTGCCTACCACTATTATCATAATTATTCCTTCTGAGTTTGATACTGGGGGAAAAAGGGGTTGCAAAACCCAACACTTTCAATATGAACTTGAGATGGAATGTTGTGCATATATGGAATATGAAAGTTGCATAACCTCTGAAAATCCCCAGCCACACACAGAGCATCATGCAGTGCCATAATTATACTTACCCAAGCAAGTAGAGGAAGAGGAGTTTCCAGCATCTGAAGGAATAAAGATATTACTGTCAGTTTTTAATGACAACAGAAACTAATTGCTCTATATAGTTTCATGCTATGGACTTAATCAAATGAACTACGTTTACAGAAGTAGGGTACTGCCTAACAAAAGTTACCACAAACTGTGTATAACAAGAATGCTTCTCAACTGCAAACTATTAAATATCTTCAGGCAAATGCACTGTTCATATAACAGCAATTAAGCTCACCATAGGAATAATAACCAAGTAGAAAACAAGCAGAAATTTTAATTAAGCAGTTGAATAAAGCTTAGGCTAAATGGTGTTCTCAAAACACTGGCCAAATTCTCTTCCTGTTACATATAGTGAAAATTTACCAGTCTTCAGCAAAGGTAGAATTAGGACATTATTACTTTTGGGAGATTCACCTCTAAATGACTACTGTTTCTCCTACTAATAGTTTAGATATCATTGCAGTTCAAAGAAGAAAAATACTTGATACATAATTTGAATTCTATTTAATTAAACTATAACATTCTGCGTTGTATCACTCCCAGTATAGATTGAGTATTTTTATATGAAATCTTCAGTGTTTACAGTATATTAATTCATGACTGATCAATCCAAATACCAAGGTGTCCGTAGCATACAACTGTCCAGAGGGTAGAGATGTGAAATATAGAGCTGTAAAATATGTGATGTTTAACTCAAGATCTGCTGCCAGAATTTCTGTTTTATGGTCAATCTGGAAATGGTCTGTATTACTGTTTGTTGAAGTTGCTGTTTGGTGGTGGTGTCATTGTCATCTAAGGAGCATGTTACTTATAATGAATTATTTAAATACCAGCTAGTAAAAATACTGATGGGGGTTTTGGGAAAACTAGTATATCTGTGTAACTCTTCTAATTCTTTTGTCAGTGGGAAAATAATACTACTATGAAGACTTTCCAATTTCTTCAAATGATAAATATTATTCACCAATATAAGAAATAACATAATAAATATATACTATTTATTTATTTAGTATTAATGTCTGATAAAATTTTATATAAAAGTACCCCAAAGGAAAATGAAAAGAACACTTTTCAAAGAC
This sequence comes from Donacobius atricapilla, assembly GCA_013397315.1. NCBI lineage: Eukaryota > Metazoa > Chordata > Aves > Passeriformes > Mimidae > Donacobius > Donacobius atricapilla. The sequence goes on along the minus strand of WBMY01009761.1, from coordinate 28,939 downwards.
CAATTTGTGTGTTTGCTACAAATATATACTCAGAAAGTTTCTTACAGCAGAACTGTCACTCTGAAATGTAAAAAGCAACAAGAATTTTCTATAAATGGTTCTGTTATAATCATCTGTCTGATGAAATTTGTTACAAAAGACCTCTCTTAGAAAGACCATTAACATTTCCTCAGTCTGGAAAGAGCTGCCTGTCTACTTGCCTACTTTCACATCAAAATAACAATTAGCAGTAAGAAAAAGTACACATGAGGAATGAATTCTACTTGAAGTATCACAAAATTATGCACTACTGAGATACTAGATATGGAGTCAAGATGAAAGATGCTATAAAAATGTAAGTTATTTGTTACCATCATTTATTTGAATTATTTTGTCCAATGATTTCTGTATCATAACCCTCTAGTAGAAATTATCTGAAAAATTAGAAGCTATGAGCTGAGAAATAATCCTCAGGAAATTCATCAAGAGAATAAAATCTGACATAGTATTAAACATCATGTTTGCATAGCTATAGTATAATTTAATTGATTTATAATTGATAAACATCCATCCCATCTATGACTATCTTCCAAAACTCAGGCAATATAACCTATTAGATTGTAGAGAGATAATAATGATGACAGATTAACAGATCAAGGTAATCTCTTTTAATAACTTTTCAGGCTCCAGTGAAACCTTTATATTTTCCAAACGGCCACCATTAGTAATTATGAATTCCACTCATTATACTGAACTAGGTAAATTTCAGTCCCCTAACTGAAAAATGAGATATTAATAAAAATGTAAAAGTTTTCCCCTCTAAATCCAACCAATATATATGTAAGATTGAAAAACCACTAATATTTCCATGATGTTTCCAAAGCTGACTGCTATGTTTCTAACTCCCAAAATCAAAATAAATAACTTAGAAGTCCTAATTTTCTTAAGAGTTCCTAAGCTCTCAAGCTGTCAAATACTGTGATGATTTTAGATTCCTGTGAAGGATTGTGCATACAAGGAATTCAGGGCTTATGAAGTTGTTCATCGTGGAGAAGACTGAAGATGACGTTGCAGTAGCTCTCTAGTAACTCAAGGTAGCTGACAAGAAAGTTATGAAGGGACTTCTTACAAGGGCATAAGTGATAGGACACAGGGGAATGGATTCAAACTGAAGGAAGGAGTTTAGATGACACATTAGGAAGGAATTCTTTATTGTGATGGTGGTGAGACGCTGAAACAGGTTCCTCAGAGAAGCTATGGATGTCCCATCCCTGGACTGCTCAAGACCAGGTTGGATGGGACTTTGAGCAACCCATTCTAGTGGAAAGTATCCCTGCCAATGGCAGGGTAGAAGCTAGATGCTTGTTAAGGTCCCTTCCAGCCCAAACCATTCTATTATTCTGTGATAACGAAGGGCAAAATAATTTAGATATCTTCCCTTACCAGATTTTTTTTTGCTGACTTTTCTATTGCTCCAAGACTCTATCCTTCTTGGAAAAAAATGTACTACTACGAATCACCAAGAATCATGGCTTTTCTTTGGAAATGGACATGTAGGTGGCTTTTTACTTCTGTTTCATGTTTTGCCTCTATGTAACTGGGAACTGAGTCTTATTGTTTTTATCAGAAGGAGAACAGGATTGACAACTAGAATAGACATTTATGTGTACCTGCAGTGAGTTACACAGGGTGCTTCTGCAATCATTAGGAAGATGATTTACAGTTAACTTCCCAGATTCCATTGCAATATATGAAAATTAATGTCTATTCTCATCATAATTATAACTTATTATGAAACACAGGGAACTTCTGGGGTTTTGGCATTTTTTCTTAATCATTTAACTGTTTTTCAGGGCAATTATTAAAGTAAAATTAATAACCTTCACGATCAGAGTGTAAACTACCTGAATGAATGCATAAAAGCTCCATATGTTACAAAAAATGATCTTTTTTTTATATCTGCCTCTAAAAAAAGTCCCAAATAGTAAGAAAAATTCCTTTTCTACCTCATACACTAAAAAGAAAACCAACCCAAAAGGTCCCAGTTACTCCCCCTACTCACTCATATACTCATATACAACAAGTTAGACTTTATTTCCCCAAACATTTCATATTGATTAGCTCATTCTTTCCTTTGACCCTGTTACTTTTGGGCCAGACATAGGTAATTATACTAGGTTTGCAGGGCAGGGCTTTGGTTGATATAGGGGCAAGGAAATATTTTCTGTGGGAAGCTGTCAAAGCCAATGTCAGCCAGCTCCAAGATGGACCCGATGCTGTCCAAGGCTGAGCCCATCAGCAATGGTGGTAGCCCCTCTGGGTTAATGGATTCAAGAAGAGGGAGAGAAATCCCTGGCAGTTGCAGCTGGAGTGAGCATGTGCAAGAAACAACTCTGACGACACCAAAGTTGGTGAAAAAGGAGCAGGAGGAGGCCCTCTAGGTCTATGGGGAAACAGGGATCTACCTGCAGTCTGTGGAAGACCCAACTCAGAGCAGGAAGAGGCCCAAAGGAGTTTGTGACCCTCTGGGAAGCTCATGCTGGAGCAGGTTCCTGGCAGGACCTGCAGTCTTGTGGAGACAGGACCCTAGAGAGGATTTGGATTTTATTATTGCATTATCCCACTCTGATATGATTGGTTATAAATTAAATCAAATACCCCAAGCTGAGTCTGTTTTGCCCGTGACAACAATTGTTGAGTGTTCTCACCTTGTCCATACCTTGACCCATGAACCTTTTGTTATAATCCATCTCCCCTGCCCAGCTGAGTAGGGCAGTGATTGGGCAGACCTCAGACCTTGGAAGCACCCCTGGGACTGGATCTTCAGTCCATGCCTGAGATGTTTTGCCATGTACATGGCTTTAGTTCTGTCCTAGCTTTGCATGTGGCTGTCTAGGAACCTTTTTGGCCTGAGCTTTGACCTATGGACTGACTTTTTGGCCTGGCCTCAGTCTTGCTCCATCACTGTAGACATGCCTGGCAATCGCCAGGTTATTTCTGATACCGGTTACGACTGATGGACTTAACCCTGAAATATGGCTTGACTTCATGACTTGACCCAGACCTGCATCATCACTACAAATATGTATGGTGATCTGAACGCTGGCCTGACTCCATCTGCCACTCTCCGAGCTGCCCAGCTTACCTCACCCAGGTACAGCGGCATAAGGTCATTTTGGTTTGTGTCCTGACCCTTCTGGCCTTGTGCCTGATCTCAGTTCCCAGTCCGCTTCCAAATACAGATGCATTGCCAGTAGCTAGGTGAAATTATTATCCCTTTCAAATCATTCCTTAGAAGATCATACTTAGAGCATGGGGACCAGATCATCAAAGAAACAGTAGCAAAAGACCAAGCAAAGGAGTTTCTTTGTCTTCACATCCCTAAATTATTATTCTGTACTCTGACATGCCTTAGGAGATTCTGCTTATAACAAACACCCCTTATGAAAACATAAACTTGCCACATAAATAATGAGACTATTGTCTCATTTTTCATAGCATGACACCCACAGTGTGGGCTGCATGCATCTCAGCCATTGCTTGTGGAGGCATACTGTGATATGGTATGATATATGCCAGAATAATGTTGAAGGATTGCTGCAAACTGAGAGAATGAAACCTTATCCATCCTTAAGATGTGGCAGATTTACAGGGAGAAGATTTTGAAATCAACTATCCTTTCACCTTATTTCCTTGGGAGAAGTAATTTTGTTTTATTTAGATGGGGCCTTGGGATCCAAGGAGAATAGAGTTTGGATATACCTGGAGAAAACCAGGAAATGTACCAAACTATTAAGGTGGGAGAAATAGTAAGTCTCTGTTTCAAAATGTAACATTTATGCAGAACAAGACATTATAAGTTGGAAAACAAAGGGCAAAGGAACACTAGACATTAATTTCTTGAGCCAAGTGACAGCTGCATGAATGACAGATCTTCTAAATTGTTAGTATATTGTGATGACTCAGGTGGATCCATTACAATGATACATGATAACACATGACAATATTTTTCTTTTAAAAGAGTGTGGTGTATGTAGTGCGACTTTTTAAAAAAGAAACGGAAAAGATTCTGTGACTTGCTGGCCTCACTTTCTCTGCACCTGTTTCTTATCCTCTGTGTTAGCTATAATAGTAAGGATTTATTCTGCTTTACCTCTGTATGTTTGCCAACTTCCTATCCTCACACTACATGTCCAAATTACCCCAAATTTATCTAGCAATATACCAATTTTTATTGTAGAATCATGCCCGTCAAATTTAACAGGGATAGTCCTTTCACTTACACATGACTAAGAGAAAAGATTCAAGAGCTGACATATGACAAGGTTTGTTGCAAGCATTAAGCAGCATCTTGACAATAACTATAATTAAAGTTGCCAGTTTTGACCTGATTAAACACTGAACAATACAGCTGCCACTCTTTGACTACCTTAGGCCGGTAGAGCATCTGATGATATATAATATCTTTTGGCAGCCAAGTTAATTATAACATAGTTGACTGCATTTCTTCAGAGGAAAATATTTTAAAAAATTAGTGAGACGGTAACTGTAATGAAAGCTGTCAGAGTAATTCTAAATATTGCTAACAAGTATACCTGATATCTCTGAAGTATCAACTTTTCTTGCATATTGTTATGTATTTTTAACCTTTTTATCAGGTTATATAAGAACTTTACTTCCCATGTATGAACATTTAAGCATACTGAAATTTGCAGTGTCAAAGCTTATGCTGTTTCCTGAAAGATTCATGGGAGATGAAAGCTGAGACAGTCAGGCATTCAGGGAACTTGGATGCTAATTAATAGGAACTGAACATTCAAATCTCCCAGGTGGCATGGGGAATCATAACAAATGTGTTTGTTTCAGCCCTGTGTACCAAGATGCTGACATTGGTGTTCCAAACCCATTTCTAACACTGATATATGAATAGCTGCATGGATGAGGTATGTACAAAGCAATTATATGCAAGTAGCACTAATAACTATCATTGTAATGTGTCTGGCACTTTTGCTGAAACACTGAGAACTTGGGAAACATATATCACACCTAAGCATGGCCAGCAAAGGTTTTTAATACATGCTGATGAGAAGCAGATTAAGAAGGATCTCCTCCTTGTCACGGTATCTATAAGAGATAAATAGATGCAGTACTTTGTGAAATAGAAAGTATCTTCCATACAGCTTTCATAAACAAGAGCGTAACCTACAGCTTCAAATGTACTTAATGGAAAGTGCCCTGTTGCATAGTCTCAATCACTTTTTCTCTTAAATTATCATTACAGGGAACTTTAGGTATACACAATTTTTATTAACATGCTTTAATTTTTATTTCTGCACCTGATTAAATTTTTAGAATATCTCAGACTGGGAACAAAAATCTTTGTGGCAAATATCTCTATCATCTTTCTTGAAAAACAAGAAATCCTTTTAGAAGTGATATATAAGTTGTCTCAAAATTCTCACACAGTTCATTCAAATCTTTTCTCGAATCATATTTTTGTCTACAATAAGACCAAAAAGTGCTACTTTGTACTTGGAAGGGGTGAGCCTTTTGGTATGACTACACTCTATACTTTCTTTGTATAGGTATAAGTGATAGCCCAAAGAGGCAGCCAATGGAGCTTCAAGATTTTTATAGGCAATACGCCTTTGTTTTGTAAAGAGTTGATGAACATTTAATTAAAGTTGCTACACTTTGTAGCGCTCAGCTTGTTAAGCTGAGGTGAAACTGATAAAAGTAGTTATTTTTGTCTTTTCTGTCTTGGACGTATGAATTTTAGGAAAACAAATAATATTTTTTATTTACAAAAAAATATATGCAATGAAAGGACTTAAAGGAATGTGTCATAAACTGCACTTCTGGAATACAGGACAGCATGACATGTTATCCACAATGTTTTACAAAGTTCTTTGGCTTTTATAGCAACTTAAGTTCTAAGAGGATATTAATTCTGTAGGGTTATTTGTTACTTCTCCATCATGACACACCCTATTCAACTGGTCATTTTTATATTTCTTTAAATTAATTGTGAAACAAATATTTGCTGTCTTCCTCCTGAAGCCCTGTTTAAGAGCAAACATATAATGATCACTGTCATATGATATTATTTACATTACATGTTACACAGAAAATGTACTCTATATCAGTATCTTAAAACTATATGTCAGCTTTGAGATCTGTGTCTTCCTCAACTGCTTTTATTTCAGTGCCACTATGGTACTAAAGCATGCATGGTCTTCCATTTCCTCACACCCTTGTTTCCATAGAAGCTGAAAACAGGATTGATGGGGCAAAGTCTTCTCCAGAACTTGTTATGTGCTTCATAACAGTATACATCTATGCTTGGAGCATAACACTGGGAAAAAGTATTTCAATATCCAAATTGTTACTTGTGTTTCCTCCCTTTTGTAATTAATACCATCTAGACAGTTTAAGTTCAAATTCGTAAGAAATGTGGAAGCACATGAGTCCTCACAGATATCCAATACACTGCAAGTGTTGCAGCCTCAGTGATGTAGAGGAATTGAGTACAGAAAGACACATAGATGATCCCAACAGGTAGAGCAATACGTGTAATATGGAAACTCAGTGCCCAGAAGGCTTTTGTCTATTTGACATGGAGTCAAAATCCTAGCTCATCTTAACATTCTTTGGTAGATCAACTCAAACAATGGGCTTAGGTATACACAATAAACTATGAATACATTTTACTTGTATCTCTCCTACATTCTAGTCGTGAGGCCTGTTTGATTCACATTTTATAAAAGTCTTACATATCCTATTAATACAACAGACTGAAGAATTATTGCACTATCACTGCCATAAGCTTGCACAGAGTAGCTCTGCCACACGTTGTGGGCTAGCAGAACTAGAGCAGATCACCAGTTTCCTACCTAGCATATCTAAATAAAAATTAATAAAGTTCTATAAAATTAATTATTCAGCAGATTTTATTAACAATTAACTAAGGAATTTGGGTTGTTCAAGATTAAAAATTGATTGCAAAATCATAAGAAATAGCTATTTTTAAGAAAGTTAGCTAAGATCACCTGAGGCTGCAGTCTGATGAAAGCAAGAGATGTCAGACATTTCTTAAATGAAATCTTATTAAACTTTCTTGTTGTATGTCTGCCTCTAATAAAGCTGACATCCTGGAATCTCATTAGAAGATATAACAATACACATCGGGGTTCAATATAAGAAATTTAAAGTAGCTGGTGAAAGTAAGACATTTGCTTCTAATATCTAATGGAGCCACAACAATGACAGAATAATTAATAATCTGAAAGTAATATCTAGGTTCTGTTCCTTTTGGAGTGAACCCTGAAGTTTGATATTTTTCTGGATTCCACTGGATTTTGGTTACTTTTAGCAAGAGGGAACTATCTGCTAGTGTAATTCATACAGCAAAGTATGACATTGAAAAGAGGAATAATCACAAAAAATAATCTACAGATAGAAAGTGAGAGGGATTTTATCTTTAACATTTGCAGAAAGAGTATCAAAATTGCTGGCTGTCTACAGCACTTTTCTAGATTAAATTTTTTGCCTTCAATAGCTTTTAAAACAAGAGTGACCATTGCAGTCACTATTTTCTTTATTGCTAGACTAATGGTGGTATTATCAAGTTTTTTTCTCCCTTTTTGAAATTACAGTGGAAATCAGAATAAGAAAGTCTAATGTAGATAGGAAAATATTTTTTTAAAATATTATTTTTTACAGAAACACTATGAACTCGGGATATTTACTTGCTGTCAAAAATATATGGGTCCTAATTTTGGGAAGATATCTCTCTTTTCAGGCTAAACAGGCCCATGTCCAATAAAGTTATATCTCAAATAAGTGGAAAAAGATATTGCATTTTATGTGTCATTGAAACATATATTCAGAAAACATTTTTTTTGTAAATAAGAGTTATTGCTTCTTTTTGGTGCTAAATTGTCAGAAATTAAGTAACTCTAGAAAACAAATTCTTTAAATATGAATTTAATGAAGATAATCAGCCTAAAAATATTCCAGAACAGTTTTCTATACTTGTTGAGAAAGTAAACAGTCGTAAATAAGAACGTTGCTTTAATAGAACAAGCCCAGAATTATATCTGTAGATTTAAAACAACAAACAAAAATTTAAACTACCAAAAGTTTCACATATGGGGCATTTTACAATATGATATTAGTCTAAGTAACTTGTCTCATGCTGCCACTTATATATATTTATATGTGGGCTTTTATTGCTGCCATTTATGTGTATTTCTATGTAGGCTTTTATCTTTACTAAATTCAAACTGATTATGAAATTAGTTTCAACTATTCATCATATTTATCAGAGTCTTAAGATTCCTGGAGTTTGATAGAAATTAATAATTTCATACAAATCATCCCTTCATAGAGAAAAAAAGATAAAATACAGTACATTTATAGATACATTTTCATGTTTCTTTTGTAGTTTTCAATCATACCTAGAAGAATAAAAAAACACAACTTTTAAATTCCTATTGCTCTCATGCATGATCATGGGAGGAGGATCATCCATGATAATAGTTAAATGTCAAAGTTGACCAAGAAGTATGTTTAAGGAAGGAAAGGATGTTTAAGAAAGAAACTAAGAAAGGCTTTATTCACTTGGAGAGGTTACCATTATTGCTGATACTCAGAGGAATAGTAACTCTTTGCCATTCTGATTTCATCTCATGACCCTCCTCCTTCTCATGACCATCTTCTATGAGATGGTGCTTTATCAAAACAACCTATTAAGTAAATGAAAGTAGAAGATATTAGTGTTCTGTATATAGTAGTAGCCCATCACATTGATGAGTCATCATATGTTTTTCTTACAACAATTCCCTTTTGTAAGATTTGCAGTCTCCTTCACCAACAGATACTGCATTTGATTCAGTATTACAAAGTAATTCAATATTTTACTGTATTTTCTAGTTGCTCTATTTCAATGCAAATTAAGCCTTGGGTGATTCTGGGATATTTGAATTTCTTTACTGTCCAGGTTAGCAATAACACCAGAAGAGGTCAACTTCATTAGAAAGAGAGTAATTCAGCTTATCATGACATTAATGCATTCAGTAAAACATTGCTCCTGTACAGTCATATTGCCATAGGATCTGATTGTCAGGTCCTATAAAGAAGACTGTGTTGCCAGTAGCTGGATTCATGAATTCATAGACAGAA
>WBMY01009761.1:0-19737 GCA_013397315.1 Donacobius atricapilla | reverse complement strand
AGGTGACAGAACATGGATATTTTGTTTTGTTTTGGACTTTATATTATTAAAATTTTAATTTTAAGGCTTTTGTTTTCTGTTTATTACCTTCTACTGGCTTTCTGATTAAAACCTCATATGTTAATTCTTTTGATTTAATAAAAATAATAAAAATGGTATTAGTAGTTAGTCTAGTAATTTCTTTTTTGGAAGAAAGAACATTTGAAAATAATGTTTAATAGTTAAAATCTTCCTGTGGATTAGAAGAAGAAGAAGAATGTACCATTTTGAAGTAAAATTATGATTAAAATGATAGTTCAGGAGAGTAACTATTGACGATTGATAGAGAATGGGAAGACTGATTTGGTGATCAGAATTCAATTTTACTCAGATTTTCCAAAAGCTTGTATACCATTTCAGGAAGGTTAATAATTTTCCACTACAATAATCAGGTTAAAAATCATACAGACAGCTCACACATTTAACAACATCTTTTGCTTGCAGAAGTTTGATTGAATCACTTCTCTTCCCATAAGAAAATTTAATCCCATTTTCTGTAATCTTCAAGGCTCTGTTTGTTCCTGCTATGGCATCTTGGTTATAAAATCAGCTATGCTAATTAAGTCTGTTTTACTCTCTGTCCTGTGTATTCCCACAAGTAACTAGATTAAATATCTGTGGAGAAGAGGTTAAACTAAATTCCGTCTTGATCATTTCTTGTCTTCAGTTTATATTTTCAATAAATAAAAAGAGATAGCTATAAAGAAGATGAAATAATCTGACCATATACAAAGGATATAGCTCCTATCAAAGTCCATTTCCTTAGTTTTGAAGTAAAATTAACACTTCTACAAGGGAGCAGCTGAAAAGCACACTTTTTACTGGTGGAATAGACAGGTGGCCAGTATGTGCCAGCTGGGTTGAAGGAGCCGAAGAAATTAGTTCATAAACCAATTTGTGCCTTTCACTACCCTATCTGGGCTTATTAACCTTTATTTTGAGAAACTTCATCAGATTTACAAAATAAACACAAGATACAAAGGCAAAAAGTATTGGATAGCATTTCTCATTATGGTAGCTTTTCTTGATGTTTAGAATAGTGATAGGTGAAATTTCACATAGGTCTTCAAATTAATAGAAGAAGAATATTTGCTTGTAAAAAACCCAGCATCTGACCTTTTGAGTTTTTCATATAATGAATGCTCCCAGCATGGTGTATATGCAATAATAATCTTCTGAAAGTTTTAGCTATATCTCCAGGGAATTAAGAGGTTATTTTATTTATTTAAGTAAACAATTTAGCATGAGATATTTGCATTAGGTTCTTATACTATGATGTTGTTTGACTTATAAAATACTATTTGTTGCTTGTGGTTTGGAAGGAAAAAATAGATTTTTTTTTTCCATTTTCGCTGTGTATTTGTTAATCCATTTCAAAAAGTATTATGCTAATTATAACAGTGTGCTTCACATTTAGCATCTCAATGGCTCATTTTCAAGTTGTTTTTTTTAAAATTGTAATCTGTTAATTACTTGTTTAATGGAGTGTGTAATTACCTACTTTAAGTTAGAAAACTGCTTCCATTTCAAAGCAAGGAGCCCTTTCTAGAAATGAAAGTATGTAAATGCATTCCTTGCAGATATAGCATACAACTCTTTTGCTTCAATAATTGTTTCATTTGTGTTTGAAAATAAATTGTTTCCTACCCTCTGTCTGTAGTAATTATTGACAGTATGTTCTAGGGGTCTTAAAAAAAAAAAAAGCATTTGTGAATATGTGGAGGATTAATATCAAAAAATGTATTATTTTAACTAAAAATGAGCAATAAATAATTTTCTAATCCTAAGAGATTAGCTGTCATGAAAAGAGAGAAAAAGGCCAGTTTGTCATTATTTTTTAACCCAAACTGAGATTGAATCTTAGTTTCTAAACTAACAGTTAAATATCTGAACAAAAAGTATTAAAAAGTTAAAAGATATTTTGATATAAAAATTAGAATGGTAGTGTAAGCATCCCACTACACTTGATACAAGCTTAACTGTCACCTGGTTTTGGATAAACCAGCCCTCTTCCACTAGGAATTTCTAATTTATTTTTTTTTTTAATTCCTGAAAATACTGAATTCTTTTACTGCTAAGAAGGAAGTTGATATGGAGGATGTTTATGAATATCAAAATACAAGATTTTATAAGCAGCTTTTGGTGACTTTGTAGAAGTAAAGAAACTGCTTGTACTGAGAACACATAGAAGATTAGCTATTAAGCTTGGTTGTTAGGTAGTTACTAAATAGAAGTCATATAGGTAGATGTATAATGTTGGAACTCATCAAAGCAGGACCTAGGTATTTGTCAAAAATCGATAAAGCAGAACTTTGTGGCTTGAATCCAGCAAAAATCAAGCTCCTAATCTTTGGCAAGAGCAAAGCGGCCTGAAAAATAGCCAAACTACCAGTGTGCCTGCCCAGAAGTGAAGATCAACCTGAGGAAGACGTCGGCCTTCCTCCCAAGCCCCCAGCTCTGGACCACCGGGAGGCGTGGCAGCTCATTAGAATAGGGAGTGAGAGAAGGCGGGGAATGGGTGGGTGGGGAGGTGTGGGTTTGTGGGATCCGTGTGTGTTTAAACCTGGACCTTGTCTTAAACGGGTACACACGGTTTGGAGGAGATACCCCCCTGTGTGTCACTGCTGGAAATAACATACCTGCTTTGCCATTTCTAATTGTAAAGTCCTTATTCTACGTTTCAAAGTGACTCAACTGAAAGGCCAAAATTTGTGATTCTTTCCATTCACTTCACTTCCAGAGTTGTATGACTACTGTCAGTCTCAGAATATCCTGTGAACTATGGTTAGTATTCATTTATCACCTCAGTGTTCACTAGTTTGGAAACTTGAAGCACTCATCAGAGAATTGCTAGATCCAGTATGAAGGCACTGAAATTTAATTTTTTCTGGACGTTGCTGAAAAAATTTCCTCTATGTGGGAAAATCTACAGTGATTTTTTTATCAGTCTTTCCCAGTAAAATGATTTCTTTTTCCATTCTATAATAAAAAATTATTTGAAGTAAAGTAATACAGGTAGCAAAATCTTACAGACTCACTAGACAAAAATTCAGAGAGCAGATTAAATTTCTTCTCATATAACTGCATCTAAGATAAATTTTAAAGGACTAATGGAGTGCATGTCTCCCTTTTTCAATGGAATAACACGACTATTTCATGAAGTCTTTCTTCCCATTATTGGATGTTCTATTCAAAATACAACAGTCCAGTATGATAGAGCAGTTATTCTCTTTGACTCACTGGAAGTCTTGACTGTAAAATAGAAGATATTTAACCAGTTTCTCAAAATTTCTTATTTTTCCTTTGCTTCCTGAAATAGTTATTTATATTGTGATTACTGAATTACTTAAATCCTTATAAATCTCTACTGTTAGTGGCAGGAAAATTCTTCAGTGGAAAAAGATAAAGGAGACATTCCTTTTCAATTTGTATTCATAAATTTAAGCTTAATATGTCCTTCCAACATATATGGAGAAAATTTCAATCTATGGATTCTCCTAACCCTCTGAGAAACACCTAAGTTCTCTTTAAAGAATGCATGCACTCCATCCTCAAAACCAATTTTGCACGCCGGTTAGCTTTTGTGTATGAGTTTAAAGAGCCAAGAAATATTCCCAGAAGAAAAATATCATCCCTGGATCTCTAAGTCCGACTTCAGTGTTATGCCTAAAATGATCTATTGTCCACCATTTCTGGACAGAAGGTCCTTACTGGATTTTGCTTTATCTTTGTCTCAGAAAATGGAACACATAAGTTACTTGCTCTTCTAACTATTAAGTAAAATAAAGAATTATTTAAAATATATGAAAATCTGCATTTATTTTTCCTGTGGTCTGTTTTGTAAACTGTCTCATAAAAGCTAAAATGCCTCAATAAGTTTAATTGGCAAAGCTTTTGGGGGAAAACAGTTTAGTTCAAAATGTCTTCCCAAACATATAGTACTATTAACTGAAGAAAATATGTTACTACATGAGTCAGGACTAGACTTCACTAAAAAAATATTTTAAAAGTGCACTGATTTTATATTTTGTCTTGATTATATATATACCTGCTACTATTTTGTTCATTTTTTTGTCTGTGGTCTTATCACAGGCACAGATAAAAATGTTTTCATGCTTTTTGGTTTTGCTGAAGTTATTAAGAATATTTGGGTATGTCTTATTGAAGCCAAAATCATACCTATGTAAATATTTATGATCTTTTGTCTGTCTGTTTTTTGGTTTGTTTGTTTGTTTGTTTGTTTGTTTTGATAGGCTGTTAAGTTATTGTGTTCCTGTGTTTTAAGTTTTGATTTAAAGTATTAAATTTTTCTGAGTTTCCTTCTTAAAATTGCTATTTTTAAGCCTCAATGTCATGTCTCTTTCCCAGTGAAAGATTTGAGAAATAAAGTTCAGAGCTTAGCATGAAAAGCTGTTTTCTAAATTACCACAAACTCATGAAGAATGCTGAGTTTGGAAGCTTGAATGGGGCCAAGTGTATTCCCTCAGGTTTGGTGGAAGCAATATAAAAGGGCTGAGACAGTTTGCTTGCAAAATATCTTCTAAAAATACAGTTGAAAGAAACTACCAGACAAATGAATTAGATTTTCACATTGAAGTCCTATATTCCAATCCTGTTAAATTTATAAATGGGTGTGTTTGGTGGTCTCTGTCCCATTCTCTGTGAACATCTGTCTGTGTCACTAAGCTGCTCACATGGTTTAGCATGATTGGCAGCTCTGTCCGGGAGGGATTCAGAGTATGACATCTTGAGCACTGCAGATCAGGCTGAAGGTGCATTGAAGGTGTATGGAACTCACGAGTGATTTATCAGTACCTTGATGTGCTGCATAAAATCAAAAAACCATGGCAATATCCAGGAAGATACCTTTTGCTATATGTGACCAAACACTCATTTTTTTTTTTTTCCCCCAAGGACAAACGTTTTAGAAAGAATATCTAAGAGAAGGATGGTGTTAGAATATTAACTAATGCCTGACTCAATTTCTGCATACTTTATAAATCCCTAGATTTGTCTGAAGCAATTTGTCTGTGTGGATATTTTTGTTGTCAACCATGCAACTCAGTCTCCTGTTCTGATTGTTTTGATGCAGCAGCAATCATTCTATTTTAATTCCTAAAACTTTTAAGAATGATCCAAATTCATAAGAACTGCAAAGGAGAAAAAAACAAGTAAATTCAGATTTCAGTTTAAAAGTTATTATCAAGATATTAAATATCTGTCAAAAGTAAATGAACATGCACAGAATTGTCAAGTGAAGACCCTATATTTTCTTTTCTTCATTCTCTTTTCCAGGGGAAGAAAGCAAAGGGGTCTTTGGGGATTTCACTCCTTTTTTTTGGCCTTCACAAAGATGGATGTTACCCTGTATAACTAACCAAGTAACTTGGCAAAACCAGTGTAACAATAAAGCTATATTTAAACAACTTTACTTTCAAGTACAGACACCATAACCACTTTTCTCTTCGTACTTCATCCTCCCTGAAAGAGATAGTTTTTTGACCTAAATGTTAAATTTTAAGATAACTTACTTTATAACAACAGGAATTCTGCTGATTGTTTACACTCTACCATCTTTATAAGAATTTGTTCCCTTGCCCTCATAAAACTTGAATGATTTATATTAGAGACCTCTTGGTAAATCTGTCATTCTTTACTGCGCAAACAACCTAATTTTATTTTAAATAATATTCACAAACTGTTTTTTGTGTCAGCTATATAACAGTATATAAATGACTATTTTTTTTTTTAGCATCCTCATGGACCTAAGGGAGCATATAGTCACAGGTTTTACAAGACGCTTAACTGAATTAAGAGCTTAACTCCTGTTGACCTTCAAAATATCACACATATTTATGATGCATTACATTCTAATATTTTGTAGCACATAGATCTCATATGTTTATTTTTAAATAAAGAACATTTTTCACAACTGCTTTTCTGAACTAGGTTTATACATTTATTTATTCCTGCAGCCACTTGTGGACAGAGAGGACAACAAGTGTTTTGCAAATTTATCTTAAAAATATTTAAATTATTTAAAAGATTCTTATTTCTAGAAAACTTTAAAACCCACAAAGCCAAGAATAATTCAAAATTATTCAAAAAAAATTCAATTTTATTAGAAGAGTTTCTACTGTATCAATTTTTATTCCATTTTCTTTCTAATTAAAGGAATGTTGTGGTTTTCTCTTACATTTATTCAATTTTGTATAGGTTTTTTTACAACTGCTAGTGACCAGAAATTCCACTGTTTCCACTTTCCAGCAAACTAGATTTAGCTTTTTTTATATTCAAAAATTAAAATGTAATACTTTGATGTTCATAAAGCAAACATACTCTTATATATTTGTGCCATTTACCCTCTTATTCTAAGGACTCCTCAAGCAGTTTTAATTCAAGGAGGTTTGCCCCTTTATTTAAAATATTCCAAAGTAAAATTAGTTGCTACAATGAGATTTAAAAATTACTTGATACTTTTTACCTATTTATAAGCTTTTGAATTTTCTGTGTCCCGACATAAAATTTGAGAAATTCCTTGTTATTTTGCTGCATTAATAAATAATTTTACAAAGTATTCTTATTACAAAATTCCCTAAAACTCTATAAAATATATCTTCTGACATTTGCTGTGAAATGATAAGCCATCTCCAGTCTCTTACATTCTATGATTTGTGACTGAACTACTGAATAGCACCATAAAAATATTAAATTGAAGTAGGGTGATCTTTGCCACTCTCTTTTCATTGTTTGCCTCTTAAAAGAGCAGATTAAAACAGAAGCCCATACTTTCTGATTTTCCTTTATGGTAGAAGAATTAAACATAACAAGTGAAAGGGTTCATATGGCAATTATGTAAGAATAAAAGAAACACTTTTTTCTTTATATTAGTTTTGCAAGCCTCCCAGAAGCGTAGCTACTAAAAGGACAAAGATTAGAGTTTTTATAAAAAAACCACTAAAAAAAAGAGGAACTCATCCTACTATGCACTTGGTAGCAAAATTTAATTCTTGTATATGTGNAAAGATTAGAGTTTTTATAAAAAACCCGCTAAAAAAAAGAGGAACTTGTATATGTGTTATTAATAAAGAAGTTTAGCTTTGCTTTTTTTTTTTTTCCTTTCTCTTTCATTGGAAGAGAGTTGGCTTATTAGAGAATAAGTGCCTAAAATTTCCATTCTGGAACAACCAAAACTGACAGGCAAAGGTAAATAGCTCTGAAAAAAGGTCATAAAAGAGTAGAGTGTCAGGAAGAAAATTTAAGGAATAGACAGTATGCTGTTGAATAAGATGATAAAGCTAAAGGCTAAGAAGCACCCTTGGTAAGCTGCTAAGGTTGACATTCTCAAAGAGTATGGTAAAGCTTGAAAATTGATATGCAGGTCTCCAGGTAGCAACTGTACAGAGCCACAGACCCTTCAATAATTTTTTGGCCAATGACTAAAACAGAAGTATCTGGCTGTTTTGGACTAATGAGGATAGAGAGAAGTTATGTCTTTATTTTCTTTAAATGTATATGTCCTCATGTGTTGATTTTTTACTTTGCATAAATGAATCGAAGTAACAAAACTCATAGGTCAGATCTTTACAAGAAAAACACTTAAAGAAACTACAGAAAACTCAAATCAAATTATTACCATGGTAATAAGAGCTTTGGTACTGTCAAAAATAAGATACAGAGGCCTCCTTTTTGAGAGCTGTAAAAAGAAATTGGAAAGAAACTAATTAAAAGCATTATCTGTAATGTGAATGACACTCTATAAAGTCAAGGTCTCAATAACTAGATTATCTCTCACTTTTTTGTTCAATTTAAAAACTAGGTTTTTATTAATTAATTGCTATTGTTTTTGAATCTCCCTTTGTGTTTTAAATAATTTTTGTGCATTTTTAATGCAATTTGATGTATTCCATTATTCTAAGATTTTTTAAAAAATTCATTTCATTTTGCAACACATATTTTCTTTTTTGTCATCTGTGTAATTATAAATGCTTTTCTCATTTTACTTCAGTATGCTTTTGTATTGTACACAGAACATATCATTGAGATTTAGTGAGGGAGAATGCAAAATGAGTTATTTATGAACAAAGCTGCCCTTCATCATATCATAGGGTACAAACAAAAAGGGAGCATTAAGGTAGCACAAAAAAAGAAAGAATTTACAGTTTCTTACATCTCAGTCCTGTAAAACAAAGCTGTAGATTTACAGAGGAAATTTTGCAAAACAATTTGGAATTTTATTTCTTTTAAGACCATGAATCCAAAAAGACATTTATGTTTTCACATAATTTCAAGGTACATTTCAATATTCTTTTTTGGTTTTAATGTGAAGTTATTGCATTTCTTTAAAAGACCTACCATACTTCATTTCCCGAAGAATCAAATCTTTAGCTCTACTTCTTTTTGCATATCTAGGAAATGGATGGCACATATAGGACTTACATGCATACTACAGAGCTGGTGTCCTCTCATACAAAAGAATTTGCATATTCACCAAGGTATCTATTTTTACAATAATGTTCTTCAAAACCTTGTTTGAAAATATCTCCCTGAAAACAAAGTATTTTTGCCATAAGAGTTAAAAAATATTGGGTTTTAATTAGACTCAGACTGCAAAAGATTTCAGATGCCTATAGAAGCTTCTGGCTGTTATACTGCATGTGGGCAAATTAACCAAAACCAAATAATTAAAGTTTGGACTTTTTAGTGTAACAGTTGAACATCGATAAGATGCTGTATTAACTTTACTTGATTTCTTAGATTTCTGAAGCATAAACAGAAGCTTTATACACAAGGTCTGCATAATTGTTTACCTGGTTTAAACATTCCCAGAAGCTCGTGAAGTTAGTAGACAGAAATAATACTGAGTAATCAGACAAGGTCAAGATCTTCTTAAATATATGCCATTAAGAAGATATTCTATGGTATCATATTTTATATCCAGATATGTTTTATATTAGAGATTGTAGTGGCATTAGAGGTCCTATAAATCCATATGCAGCCATGGTAGACACTCTAACCTTTCCAGGGCACTGCAATGACACTGTTAATTATACTTATTTACACAAGTAGAAACATATATTACTGTGTGATCTCTTTATCTGTGCTAGATCCCTGATTATCCCATGCCTCTACTCCTCTATGTCACATCCTTTGTCTCCACTTCTCAAAGCTTCTGTTATGGTACTAGGTCAGCATTTCTCTACTGCATTGTGTTAGGGTTAAAATATTTCATTCTGTACAGAATAACTGCTTGTTAGCCTTCATATAACCATGGTTGCACCACATTAAAAAAAAAAAAAAAAAATTGAATTATTTAGCCGTAAATACATGGCCAAATAAAGAAATTGTTTTCACAGTGAAATAAATTTGTAAGTTCAAGTAAAGTTCAGACAGACCAAGTCTGTCAAGCCTCAGTCGTGATGTTTAGCAATTTCTGTACAAAGCTTATGGCCTGTTAATAGGCATGGCAATATTTATTATTGGGCTATATCGTCACTGCTTGTTCTGCTTGTGAATAGCTAGTCATATTGTGCACCTCCTCATTGTTATTCAAATCACACTCTGGCAAACGCTCATGCGCTAGTTTTACTTGGAAGCACTGTTTTTTTATTCAGGTTAATTATTTTCACAAAGTGCAGCCTAAGTCAAATTTTCTTAATCTATACATGAGTATTATTTATTTTATAAATATATTTTATGGTAGTAGTAGTACTAGTATACCTATATAGTCTCTACAGAGACTTCTGACAGGGAGCGATCAGTGATATTTAACAATGATAGCAAAATCTTTAGACATGGTGTGCTATATTTCATACGTCACAGAAAACCAGATCTGAGATACTAAACTTTAGCATAGTTTGCAACAATAAAGAAATGATTCAGACCTAAACCACACCACCACTCCTTCACTAAACTTTTAAGGTATAAAAAAGTCAATAGAAATAACATGCTTTGAAAAAAACCTCGCTGAGCTCTGCAGCAGAGGGATGCTGCAGGAGAGATTTATTTGCTGAGTATCTGGTGATCACAGGTAAAAAAAAAAATGGACATTTTTAGCCAGAGTAAAAGGATTTGCTAGCTAGAATTCCTATCTCCTGAGAACAACTCAAAGCAGCTCAATATTCTTTGGATGCCAGTTGTTGCTGATGGCTATTTTCTCTGTCACAGTGAATGTCAGAAGGTGCCTTTAAGAAAGATTTATTTGGTAAAGAGGGCAGGATGTTTTTCAATACATAGGAATGTGGGATCTGCTTTCTATTTCTTTCTCTCTTTCTTAGCTGAGACTTTTGTCTCTGAAAGCAGTTTGAACTAATATAACTGAAGGATGCCTCCTATCAAGTTGTATTTGTTAACTCATTCAATGTTAAAGTCATTTAAAGAAATGCCCTATAAAGGAATGCAGATTGTGCATTTGACACCAGAGTTTATGTTTTATTTGATGTGTCTTTATTTTAACACCTCTTAAATATGCAATTCTTCTCTTTTTTTTGTTTAATAATGTAATTTTAGTAAATGGATACCTATCCT
This sequence comes from Donacobius atricapilla, assembly GCA_013397315.1. NCBI lineage: Eukaryota > Metazoa > Chordata > Aves > Passeriformes > Mimidae > Donacobius > Donacobius atricapilla. The sequence goes on along the minus strand of WBMY01009761.1, from coordinate 9,171 downwards.
CCCTTCCACAAAAAACCCTATTTCAGACTACATCTATGAAACTGGGCACTGAAAATGGCTTCTTACATGAGACTCAGTAAATATATCATTTTACTGAGGTCATTGAAGCCTTTAGATCACCATCCTTCAAAGAAGGATGTTTGCTCAAGGTCTGTCACTTTGTGCAAAGGTGTACTCACTATCAAGCTCCTGACTGATGGTGCAGGTCTGTTCTACTCATTCTTTTGTGAAGCTTCACAACTTATTTAAGGGCAAAGTAGTCAGAAAACCAGAAACTGATTATGACAGTGTAATCTCATTAGATGCTTTGCAGTCTGTATCAAAAGTTTCTGTTTCAAGAAATCTTATCTGTTATAAATAAATTCTTAGTAAAAACAAAACAAAACAAAAACACCACCACCAACAACAGCAAAAAACCCTGAGTATTCTACAGCTGAAAAGGGAGAAGATAATGAAGACATCCATTTTAGGGTGCTGTTTTGGAAACCTGTGGAACAGTGTCATGGAAAATAGTGCTCAGGACAAGCACATTGCAGCCCACCCGAGCTAGATTTCTCTCCTGGATACTTCAGGAGCAAGGTAGCAGGCCTGTGTCTCTGCTCCTCCTCTCCAGAGTGCTCTGCTGCTGTTGTTGACACTTCTGTTTGCCATTTACATGGAATTTGGAGCACACCTCTAAGACTAAGTACAACAAAGCAACGACTGTTCTCTGGGGCTGTGTAAGATGGTAAAAATATACAGTGAGCATTCAATATCCCTGTGCTAGAAATAGATATTTGAAGATCTCAGTGTTAAACTGTTAGTGTAGAGACCTAAAGTAGTACCTCAGGGCTTTATTTTCTTTGATAAAACAAAGAACACCACACTTCCCATTCTAGGAAGAGTAACATTTAATCCTTTCACCAACTGGGTTTCTATGTACGTAATAATTGCCACAGAGAATGTTCAACACCATTGCTATCTGTTGTTTTACATTTAATTTAACTTAGAAAAGACAAAGAAACCCCAGTAGAATTACTTGAAATCAGAAACTGGAACTTCTCACATATGTAGTCTCCAGAAATCCCTTATTCTATGTAAGTTAGTTGCCAGAATCCTGAAAATTAATTCCGCTGATGTAGAAAAGCTACTTATCAGAATACAGATAAAAAGAGTTGTTTTTGACAAATTGTATGTGTGAACCAATTTTCCATCTTTCTGTGATAATGGACACAAATTCTAAATGTTTTTCAGCAGTTAAGTGGCCATACGCCTTTTTCTGTGCATTTTATTTGTTCGTATTCTGACATCTTTAGTCCATGTGATTTTTCTTTCCTCCACTTATTTCGAAATAGATCTTTCCCCTTGTACATCTTCAATTTCTACAGAATTTTACATCTTTAAATTCAGATCCAGATGGCAAGCAGAGTGTTAAGAAAAAAATGTATAAAACCAAATAACATTCTTTCACATTAAGTCAATGGCTTATAATTGTTAGCAGATTTTTTCCAGATGAGCAGATGAGAATTTACGATTAATGAAAGTATGAAAACACCTTGTGAATTATTTTTTTTAATGATTTAAGATGTAGAATAGTTTCTTTCTTCCTGTTGTATCAGGAAAAATGCAGTATAAGAGAAAATACAGAAGGTCACAGAAAAGGATGGTGCTGTTTCTAGTATGCTGCATCTAATCACAGACTGGTGAGTGATTCTGAAATTAGGAAATTTCTATATAAAAGCATCATGAAAAATAACGAATCAGCCTGCAATAGTTATAGTTCCAAAGATGCCTCAGTATTTATTCCTCAGCATTTTTTCTTTAGAGGTGTATGCTTTTGTGGCCAAAATCATGATTACCAATTTTATTATCAGTAGTGCTATTATTATAAGTATTATTAGTATTATTATATTAAAGTGAGAGACAAAGCAATCTCAATAATATGAGGAAGTGTTTCAAAAATAAATGTGCCATTTTGTTTTGAAAATTGATATAGTTTAGCTCCATTTTTTCTACTTAAAAAGAGATTAATTAACCTAGTTAATTCCATCAATGTTCCCCCTCAGATACTTGAAATGAAACTGTCCATCATGAAAATGACCAGCAGATATTTTGTATTTAGTTCTTGCTATTTTTCTTACTCATTTGCCTTGATACCAATCAAACTTCAAGTCCATGAGAGTTTTACCATTTATTTCACCTAATGTCTCATAATAAAATTCAGTCATTTACAGTGAGTCTCCAAGTCATTAATGTGAATAAGTGGGGCTCTTTTGCACTGTAACAAAAGTAATGAGCTTATGCCTCAGAGTATTTACAGTTTACTAAACAACTCTTCCTTTTTGTACCTTGCATATTAAACAACATTTCCCTCTCTGAATGGTCTTTATTTTCTCCATTTAACATAATAATGAAAAACATATGATTACATCTAGCCATCTGAATTCCTGGGTAAGTGTTGAATTTTAATTAATTAGAATAAGACTGGTCAATTCCTGTTCCTCGTGATGGTGGGAAAAAGAATCATTCTAAAACTAAGAGAATGTTCCATGGCTACGTTCTAGCATAACCTCACTGTCTTGACAAAATTTCCATTTTCGTGGCACTACTATCTGCCTTAATACTTCTTTTTCTCTTCCTAGAATCATAGAATGGCTTGCCTTTGAAGGGACCAGAAAGAATTTCCTTATGTGAAGAGTTATTAAGCATTGGGATGGACTACCCAGGAAGGTGGAGTCACCATCCCTGGAGATGTTCAAGAAACAACTGGACATGGCACTCGGTGTTATGGTCTAGTTGATAAGGCAGTAATTGATTAAACATTGGATGTGATGACTTTAAAGTTTTTTTCCAACTGAAATGATTCTGTGACTCTGTGATCTTAAAGATCATCTAGTTCCAATGCCTCTGTCATGAGCAGGTACAGCTTCCACTAGACCAGTTTGCTCAGAGCTCTGTCTAACCTGGTCCTGAATACTTCTTGGGATGGGGCCTCCACAACTTCTCTGGGCAAGCTGTTCCAGTACCTCCACATCCTTACAGTAAAGACTTTCTTCCTGGTATTTAATCTAAACTTAGTCGCTTCAGTTTAAAACCATTCCTCCTTGTCCCATCACTACATGCCCTTTAAAAAACTCTCTATAGCTTTCTTCTAGGCCCCCCCTTAGGTACTGGAAGGGTGTTATAAGGTTTCCCGTGGAATATTCTCTGCTCCAGGCTGAAAAATCCCAATTCTGTCAGCCTCTCTTCACAAGGCGAGGTGCTTCATTCCTTTGATTATTTGGGTTTCATTCTGCTTCCCAATTCTGTCTTTTAGCTTGTGGGCTGCATTCTCTTAGGATGACTGACCTTACTATTAAAGACTGAGGCAAAGAAAGAACCAAGGATCTTATTCTTTTCTGTAATCTCAGTCATTATATTTCCCTTTGTATGCAATAAAGGATGGATGGAAATTTTCCTTAGACACCCTTTTGTGGATGATGCATTTGTAAAAACATTTTTGCTGTCTATTCCAAAAGTAGCCACTTTTGTATGAGATTGCTAGATCAGCATCACTAATTACCAGATCAACCTTAAAATTATTTTCATGCTAAAAAAAACAAAAAAAACCAAAAAAAAAACCAAACCAGAACATAGTCTTTTTGTTTATAAAGCAGCTCAGGAATAGTAGCACAGAACACAACATATAGGGGTTGGAAAGGCCTTCTGTTTCAAACTGTAGGGAATTGCAATTTCAAATACAGTAGTGGGCTACATTTACTTCCAGAAAAGGACTGCAGAGTTATTCCCAGAATTTAGAGATTCCTTCATTTCCATGTACTCCCTAGCTGTCTAGTGACACTCTTACTCTTGGCATAACTACCACAATGCAAACTAAAGAATAAAATAAAAGCCACTGCTAAAACAGAAGCAAATTCAAGGTCTGTTTATTGCATTTAAATTATTAATCATTCAATGGTGCAGGAATTAATTTTAGTATAACTATTATTTTGTTGTCTAATTTTAGTAAGACTGTTTAATAAATATGCTTAATAGGGACCTAAAATACCTGCTCACAGATAAATCCTTAACCACTTGCATCAATCCAGTTGATATCAGTGGTAGATGGAAGCCAGAAGGAAAAATATTTTCTCTTCTTGGCTCTGTTCTGCTCTCAAGTTTCTATTTCCATCTCTGCAATGTTATCAAGACCTTTAATAAGCACATTTCTGCTCAATCATGTCACCCCTTTGACATTTGCTGTTGCAGGAGTGGGGTTCAATGAGGTGGCCAACAACAGAGTCCAGAGCTCAGAAAGAATCTCTTGACCTAATTTATTTTCTTTTGTATATCTCTTGATCACATTATGCCAGTCACCTTACCAGGTTCTGCTATTTTAAGAGAATTTATTTATTTATCTTACTCATATTTGCAAACCAATGAGCTTTCTTATATCATTTGTGCAATATTTTTAACCTGTCAGAATTTTCAGAAAGCAGAAAACTAAATACTGCAGTGACTTATGACATAGAAAATTCAATAATCAGGTTAGCAGCTTTTTCCCGCAAGTTTTTTTAATTTGAATGTAAACAGACATCTAAACATGAAATTATTTTTAGCAATTTCTAGCTATTGCACACACACAGACAAAACAAAGCAGAAAAACCCCACACAACCAAAACCCAAGCAAATCTGCCCTCCATAAGTTACAGATAACACAAGTTCACTGTCTGAAAAACCTGGAGACAAGAAACTTATAATCTTAGGTATAGCAGACATACTAGAAAATAATTTGTTTTTATAAGACTTTGACTTTAACCTAATTTAATTGAACAAACAATTTATGGAGGACATGTTAAAATCAAGTATTTCTAAATGGTTCTGTCTTGTCCCTCAGCTTGACATAAAATTTGCCTGTTACACATGAATTATCCACACACAAACTCACACAGAACTGCGCTTTTGGAAGCAAATAATACACAAGCAGCCAGAGTTACATTAAAGGAAGCATAGAAGTGGAACATTCATAAGGGTATAAAGAATCACTGAGGAACTATACCTTGAAAAAATGATATAGAAAGCTCATTAATTGATTCACTTTTTTTCAGGGACGCATTTTTGTTCAACAAAATGGATTGCCAAGAAGTTTGACACTCCTAAGAGAGGGGTGTGCTAGTACTGAAGTAGTACATAAACACCATAATGGTTCTTTCTCAGAGCTGAAAGTCTGCAAACCTTCCAGCCCAACTGTAATGACGAGCCCATTGACGAGATGACATTCATTTGAGCAGCAGGCAGTAATAGATGGATAGATAAGCCAGATACTTTCAGCTGACACAGGCTAAATATGCAGTCGTAATCAGTGTTTCAGAACAGTATCTCTAATTTGACACTGATGCAGAGAGGTTTCTATGCAGATTTCTAAAAATGGACTTTGTTGTCACATTGGCATGCGTGTGTGTAAAACATGCTGTCACTCTCACAACCTCTAGTCCTGACTCTTGATGGAGCTCCATTTATTTTCAAGGCATTTAGGAATAGAAGAGAGAACCACACTTACAGATTTGTCCTGAAGTGAAGTGTCAAATTCAATGTGTGTTGGACTGTCTTTTTCAGGAGCATGAAAAAGACAAAGAAACCAGCAAAAGTAACTCCAGCCTTCCTGATGCTGGCTAGGAAAAGAAAGAATCTTTTGCTGCAGGGGTTTTTTGTTATCTCATTCTCTGAAGTTCAGAGGAAGGTTTAGGGGTTAAGGGGGGAAAGAAATTTTACTCTTGTCAGTCTAAAGAACCTATGAGCATTTATAATGGCAGTATATTTAATATTTTACCTTATGAAAAAAACCAGCTACAGTAGTCATTTTTCTTGTCCTAGTAGACAATGTTTTTGATGAGTTCTAGTACCAGATAATTAGAAGGACAACAACTGTTTAGTTGTGAAACGTAAATATTTCTTAAAAAACCCAAGCAGTAGTAAAATTAGAGATTCCTATATTAGCAATTAAAAGCAACATATAAGCTTATTTTTAAAACATTTTAATGGTATTTTCAATTATTTTTTTCCTATGAATGTAACATTAAATCTCCAGCATACAGTTTAGCAAAGAATTGTATGCAAGTGTTGCTAGACAGTCATAGAAAACATGTGGAATCTATGACCTCAACAGTTGTATCAAAAACTGATTGTAGCAGTGATACTTTAAAAAAATGTATCCTATTATAAATATATACAATTAAAAAACATTAATTTAGAAAATTAAATTCTTAGAACTTTTCACAAATAATGCTAGTGTCAGTCTTAGAATTAGATCTTTCAAATACTGAATATCATAGCAGAAAATAGCATTTTTCATGCTCCTCAACCTCAAATCATCTGAAAGTTTGGGATTCAAGAAAGAATTATAGCTAAAAGGGAGACCACTTAATAATTTCAGGTATAACAGTAGGGTTCTTGTGATCATCCTGTGACAAATGATAACAACGTAAGAAAAGACAGTAAGAAAAACATTTATGGAGAGGAAAAATGTTGAAACAAATTCTGTTTCCCAATGTGTTTGGTTTCATGAAAGGTTTATTTCTATTTTAAAAATAAAAATAAATAAAAACTATGTGAGATAATTTTTACTTCTAAAGTCATGACCCAGAACAAACATAAACCAGCAAGCTATCTTCTGTGGCTGTAGATTTCAGCAAATGTGAAAGTAACATTAATGAAAGGCCAGACTTGACACTTTTAAATGAGTTATTTTTATTGGAGGTAAAATCCAGTTAACAATCTGTTTCTACACTAATAACATATAGCCTCTTCCTGTCCTCTCGTTGCTAGAGAACAAAGCAGACAAATCATTGTTACATCTATATTTCTCTGGTGCAAATACATGCTAAAATTAATAGATTTGCATGTGCATTCTTAATAGGTTGACATTAAGCAGTAGCCTGTCAGATACAGTGTGATAATGTGATGCTTAACAGTTTTATGTACAAAGCTGTTAGGGCTTTCTAAAGGCTAAAATACATTGCCAGGTGAAGTGAAACTGTCATTAAAACTTTGCCTCTTTCTGCCCAACCAGAGTTTTGGGGTTGTTTGGTTGTTTTTCTTAAAGTGAAGACATCAGAACCAGACAAATTATTTTAAGCCGTAAACAATTAGGCAAAAACTGTAATCAAAAGGTTTTAAACTGAAAAACACAGAATCTTGGGTAACTTTGGGGAAATAGGGAAACTAATTTTAAAGAAATTTGTGCATACTTCTGCCCTCTGGACACTGAGTCTATTCACTGAGTCCTATTCACTGGTACTGTCCTCTGTTCAACAATATTTTGTCTCCTCTGGGCTGTAATAAACTTCATCCAGCTTCTGGCCATTCCTGGAAAAATTGGCTTCTGTTACTCTGAGAATATGTGCACTTGTATGCCTTCTTGCTATGATTGTCTCCTTTCTACCGGCCTGAACACTACACCCCTGAAGATACCTTCACTTAAGCATTCTAATTTGATTTTTCGAAGAAATAATATTCTCTGTATTCCTAAGTGTCCAAAAAAGCTGAGAACTTTATAAATATATATGAAACCATTTTGAAAGGATAAAATAGGAAATATGTTAATCTGATTGGTAAGAAATAGGATAGAAACCCCTTAGAGAAGATGGGTTTATATGTTCAAGAAAACAAAGTCAAAATACAAATTTTCCAAGTCACTGTATATGAGAATGTGTCATATTCCCTTCGCTTCAGGATCATGAACTGAAAATGGAAATATTCATTTACAATGAAGCTTACAAGTATATAAAAAAAGATTCATGAAGCCTTAAATACCACTATGTCTTTAAATACTTCTAAATGAAGTTGGTACTTGATCTTGTTTAATCAAAACATGAAATTTTGGCCAAATTTATTAGTAAGCTCAACCACTTTGAATTTCTTTGTTTTTGCAAAGGGTCTGTAGTTTGTCAGTGACTCAGAATTCTATCAGTTTCTTCTCCTATGATTCCTGACACAGAATTACTGCCTCTTCAGTTTTCATTACGTGAAATAAATTTTATAGAGCAAAACCTTTCAACCCAGTTTTGAAGTCTGAATTCAATACAATTTGTGTTCTCAAGGCAGAATCTCAAGTGAAACAATAGAATCCCACTTCATCCACTCCCTCAGTGGTTCCAACTAGCAGCTGAGAATCTGAAGTTGCAGCTGAAAGAGGCTCAGAAGTATTTATAAAAATAGTCTCAGTGTTGACTGTGATAAATTGCTGTGGCAATTACAGCATGCTTACTGATAACAATGCAGTTGCTTTAGCAATTTTTAAGGCACTACAAACTTTATCAACTCCATACTTTTTGGGTTTGCTTGTAAGAAGTATTTACGGGGTTAGAAAAAAAAGAAGTGGCAATCTTCTTTATGGAGTTTGTAAATGTGCCTTTGGTACTTATCTGAGGATTTCAAAAGTGAAAAGAAAAAAATGAATATTGTGCAATAATTCTAGTGTGCAAAGACAGGGGAACATTAAAGGAACTTTTATTTTGATACCATCATTATCTGAAGAAAGCCTTGTTCCTTCATTATGGAATGACAAATCCTTGAAACAGAAATTAAAAGGCTAGTACTCTAAAATTGGGGTGAAATTCTCATTATCATAGTGAACACCCCTGTATCTTCTCCTGTAACTGGATGTAGTTAAATAAAATTGGAAGAATAGAATACAATTGGCCAGATTATAAAAAGTTCCTATCTGCTACTGATTGGTACCAAAGCAATTTGTACTTCTGAATAGCTCTCTTAGTGTCTTAAAAAGCCAGGTAAAAATAAGGACAAAATTAATTCGAGTATTTTTTTCTCAAATTTAGGGTAGCCTTGTAGGTCTGACCTGATAGATGCAATCAGAGTCTCTCAGGAGCAAACTCAGCAGCAAAATTTTAAGCTGTACCTGTATTAATTATGATTAAATAAATATCCTGTATTAATTATGATCAAAAACTAATTTAGTTTATGTATGAACTTTGTTATGTAGTGGATTTTTTTCTGTAATGTCTTAAAAAACCTACATTTTCTACAGAGAAAGTGCAGATTTTCATACATGCAGTTGACCTTTTTCAAATAACAGATAAGAAAAGAAATCCTTGCTTCCATTTCTTCTGAGGATCAGAATTTTATGTGACATGAAGTACTCCCTTTAAAACCAAATAGATAGTCATTAATGATATTTTTAGTGTCTCATTCTTT
>WBMY01009760.1:36410-85000 GCA_013397315.1 Donacobius atricapilla | reverse complement strand
GGGGGGGTGTTTTGGGATTGGGGTTTTTTTTGACCTTGTGTTTATTGTTCTGTATTTTATTGTTACACTGAGGTTCCAGCTATGTGGGATGCTGAGGGTTTTGTTTTTCAAAGCTTCCTCCTCCCTATTAAGAAGACTAAGAAATCCGAGCTTTGAAAAGGTTGCCCCTTTCCACCCTTGAAACAGCAGCTCCTAAGCGGACAGCTCACTAATATAAAATACTTCAGGGTGGAAGGTGATAGATGGGTTTTTCCCTCCTCACTTTCCTCAGCCCTGTTGCCATCAGTTGCTATCTTGTAACACTTCAGTGTAACACCAAGGAGCGCTGTGTGGCACTGAAATCCTAACGTGGTTTTTGCTCTGTATGATAGACAGAACACTGACCCCGGGTTTTTCCTGGGTCTAGCTCAGAATAATCAATCACATGCTGAATTTTAAATTGATAACTGAAACTAGCAGACAAATTGAAATTTCTTTCCTCTGAAATTTGGGTAGGGACCAAAGGACTCGATTCAGGTCTTTTCTTCTTGAAGCCAGTGGTAATCACTCCAATCACTCTGCAGCCCTCATAGCTGGTCTCAATGGAAGCGTTGTCTTAGTACTTTGCCTGTGAGGCATTAAAAAGTTGTAAGTTATCTTGTGGCTATTTAAAATTTCTGTCCAAATCCCTTGTTTTTAAGTTAAGCCCAAACCTCAGCAAACACACTTTCAGGGCTGGTATTTCTGGTACAATACTTCTTTTCACTTCTGCCTCTTTCAAAAATAGTGCTGTTCTTGGAGAAGTGCAGTAACAGCTGCATTTGTGGTGCACATATTTTGGCGTGCAACTGCAAATGACTGAACTGAATTCTGCGGTGGTTGTAATTACATCTGTGCCTGCCACGTCAGCTTGAATATTGGAAGGATTCCCACTGCAGTTTGCAGAGCACTTACACATGAAATAGGACCAAGAGAGTAGAAGAGACACTTAGTCTCTTGCAGGGTTGAGGGATTCAGTTTATAGACAGGGCTACATTATTAACCAGCCTAATTCTTTAACCTTTTTTTGGTAATGTTTGTGTGCAAAGTTGCAGGAAGAGACTTTTGCAGGAGAGGGGAGTAGGACTTGTAAAGGGCAGGGGTTTGATTTCTTCAAATCTAAAAGAATATGAGGAAGAGAAGTTAAGGACTAAGGGAAAAATGGTATACTAAGCAGTAGCAGCACCAGGAAGAGGAAACAGGTCACAAATATGGTATCTAAGTAGTTGAGGGATAATTATGATTATTATATGCACTGTGTGATAAGTATCTAAGAACTGCTTATTATTTTACCAATGAGAATATCTTTAGTAAGGTGGTGTTTTTTGCAGTTTGATTTCTTGCTGAAAGAAGAAACTAAATTTCATCATTTAGTATTGTTCTGGGTGAATTTTTCAGTATGATTTATTTTAAACATTCTTTCAAGATATATTATGATCTGATATATTTAATTCTACTGTTCCTGTTAATATTTTCTGTTCAGCTATTAAATCAATTGTATATTATTCAATTATTTAACAAGCGTAATTCTCACTCCTTTAGTAACTCTAATTATCTTTTGTCCCTTCAAACAAGATTGACCACTGGCTGGAGTTTAGTGCTACAAAGTTATCTACTGCCAGCCAGTTCCCTTCAGCCATCCAAGAACTCAACCACTGTCTGTCTCTAAGGACCTACTTGGTGGGAAACTCTCTGAGTCTTGCAGACTTGTGTGTCTGGGCTGTACTAAAAGGTATTGGTTTACGTTCTCTGTTTCATTGGCTTGCAATCAGTATACTACAGGAATCCCCAATTTTTCTTTTTTGTGGATGCTTCTAGTGACTCCTAGCTGTATGACAGACTGTGTACTGTCATGCACACTGCTGTTACCTGTGCATTACTAGTGATGGCAATAGTTTGGCTTAGGAAATCCTAGATTTCTTTTTTTAAGATTGTTGTAACATTTGGAAATTTATGAGCTGTAATTCCTAGGTGGAATTTTTTCTGACTACTTCTGTATTAGTAATTGTAAGAACATCTTTTATTACCTGTTGTCTCAATATGAAAATGTGCAATGTAAAATTATATGCATAGACCTTTCCGTGACATTATCTTAGCAGAGGAAATTTCTTCAATGTTTACTTCGAACTATTAAAAGAGGTAGATGTTACTCTGCAAAATACCCATTTAGAGGTTAAAGAAGATTTGATGATCTGTTTTTATGGATTTGTTTTTTATTTTCTCTTGGCTCTATATCTAAAGGTGATAGGTGACAATCTACCACTCAGTATAACCTAATTCCACTTGAAAGTAGAGGGCATAATTAAGATTAAAAGCTAGCAGCTTTTGGTATTTTTTCAAAGTTGCTGCTCTTAAGACCAATTTGAAGGGAGTGTCCTTTTTTTTCCCCGTCGGAATCCTTCTAGAAAAGTTGTGTTCCTTGGAAATTAGATTGTGGGAATACAGCCCCTCAGAAATAAATGGGGGTATTGGCACATGTTTCACTTATGATGACGCTTAGAAAACATCAAATGTAAAAACAATAAAAGGCTATCCTGTATTTCTGTCTTGAAATAAAGTTGCTACTAGTTTTGAGGTGGATGATACAAGGAAAAATGTGTGTTGAGTGTTCCCTCTCACCTTCTGCCTTGATGAATGCAAGAAGAAATGCAGTATGTTCTGGGTTTGAAGGGAATTTGTTTGTTTAATTGGCTTTTGAATGGCTTGTGTCCCCATGACTAAATCTCTTCAGAAGAGAGAGCGAGTAGATTTTTTAAATCATCTTTTCTTAGTCTTAAAAAGCTGCTGTTGATAAAAATAATTTTATGTTATTATTTAATACTTTGAAAACTTCTTTGTTTTCTAACAGATAATAGCGTGTGGCAAGAGCAGTTAGAACAAAACAAAGCTCCTGTGCATGCGAAGCGATGGTACAGCTTCCTTGAGGTACAGCGTGCCTTCCAGTCAGTCGGAGCCAAGTGGGCTGCTGCTACACCAAAGGTTAAAATGGTGAGATTTACTCAGATCCTCTGGGGAGAGTGGCTTTATTTCTGTGAATACACTGCAAGAATTATATTTCTTTTAAGTTACAGAATTAAAAACTAAAAGTAAGCAGTCATGCAGTGAACTAAACTTTTGTAAACTTGTTTACAGTTAAAGCTATTGTTTTCAAGTTTAGAAAGGCATGAGTTGTCTAGTCCAGTGCTTAAGTGGAATCATGGAAATATGGCACTTATTTTAATCAGCACTGCTTTTTAGATGTATTGTTTGCTTTTTCTAAAGAGAGTTTGAGATCCTGATAGACCTGCAAAGATTGCTCTCTTCAGTTGACTGATTATCTTAATCATGTTCAAGTTAAGAACACTAAGATACAAAATCTTAACTAGCAATTGTTTTCTTCTGTGGAATAAATTAGACCACCTGGTGGGACTTTTCAGTGCTGGACCAGATTTGAAGACAAAATAATTAAAAACTCCAGAATTAATCTTGGTTTGGAGTGCCTTGAGTAATTGGAAAGTTGTGAAGAGATGAATTTGGGGTCCAGTATGGCAGCTTGTAGATTTGAAAGGAGACTTTGATACAGCAGATATCATCTAGAGTTTTATATCTGATTTTATAGCTAACACAATCTGTAATTATGTCTCTTTTCAAGGCAACAGAAAAAGAAAAGAAAGCAGATGTTGGGAAGTTTGTTGAACTTCCTGGCGCAGAGATGGGAAAGGTCATTGTGAGGTTTCCTCCTGAGGCAAGTGGGTAAGAAACATGAATACTTTGAGAAGATTCTATTTGTGTCTTGTCTTAAAAAAAAAAAGTGCTTTGGTGAGGATGTTAATCAGCTTATCAGACAAGGCTGTTAAACTAAATGAGTGTCTAAAGCTTTGTCTCCACTAGAGCTGTTTGTTCACTTCTACTCTGTACTTTGTTGCACAGTTGCCTGAACTTGGAATAGGGAGTTTGGTTGTGAGGTGATGTTGTGCTGCTCAGCAGTGTGAGGAGGAGAAGCAGGAGGATGGCATTTGCACGGATAATGGATGTATGTGCTCTGCCAGGAGCTATGGTGTGGACATGCAGCCCTTATGAACTGGGTCAAGGGACTCAGTGCTTCCCAAGGAAGCTTAGATTTGAGAAAGGAAAGATGTATGGGATAGCCTTCCTTGAGGAAGCTTGGCTACCAGATGTATAATGGAGACCCAGGTGTCCAGACTGCGTGGAATATCAAAGCACAAACTCCTTAAAGAGCAAACAGAGGAGATGAGTATAATATGAGTATAAATGAGACAGTATAATAAACTCAATTTTCAGCCAGCTTTTCATTTTCTGTTTCTTTTTGTATTTTTCTGATGACCTATAAAATTTCATTTTTTCATTAAACTGGCTGTTCAGCATCACATGACTTCTATAGTTCTTTTTCTTACTCTATTAGTTCAATATAAACTGTTACTCAAATATTGTAAATTATGTATTATGTACTTGTATGTTTATAACATATATTATTCTCAACTTACTGTAGTAGTTTTTAGTGTTTTAACCCTGGTGTTTTAAAACACTGTTCTTCAGGGACATGTTACTCTCTTTTTGTACGAGATTTTAATTTTGTGGATTTGGGGATTTATGTTTCGTTTAAAATGTCAGTAGCTTTATAGCTTATATTAAAGAACACACAGCAATCAGAAAATTCCGCTCTTGTGAATGTGGTAGGTTCAGATTATCTGGTAGCTGCTAATGGGTATCATCAACAGTTGGTTTAAGTTAGTCTGTAAAAATGGAGATAATTGCAGTCTAATCTTTATATCCATAGCAACACTAATTTACAGATTTAGGTATTTTTAACAGTTAATTACTAAATTTGTGGTAGAAGAAACATATTCTATTTTCATAAATGTATAGCATTTCAACAAATATCCTAGGTTTGTTTGTTACACTTAGGTATTGCTTTCCATTCTTTTTCCTTCCCTCACAAATAAAGAAGTCTATCTGAAGTAGTTCTGCTGTATATATTTATTTTTTAATTTCCTTTTTAGATATCTGCATATTGGTCATGCCAAAGCTGCCCTGCTAAATCAGCACTACCAAGTTAACTTTAAAGGAAAACTTATCATGAGATTTGATGACACAAATCCAGAAAAAGAGAAAGAGGACTTTGAAAAGGTATGATAAGATAGCACAGTGATTGTAGGCTGTGAAAGAATGATAAGTGCATGCCTCTCTTTTCTTTCATGCTTATTCTTATGGTTTATCCTTCCTGCACAATGGAGCATTAAAAACACCACATCTGACATGAAGAGCATAAAGATGTAAGAAAACTACCTTTCCTGAGTATTACAGTGTACATTTTCACACTTTGCAGGTTATTCTTGAAGACGTTGCCATGCTGCACATCAAACCAGATCAATTTACATATACCTCAGATCACTTTGAAACAATAATGAAATATGCTGAGAAGCTTATTCAAGAAGGGAAGGCATATGTGGATGATACTCCTGCGGAACAAATGAAAGCAGAGCGTGAGCAAAGAGTGGAATCTAAACACAGAAATAACTGTAAGATATTTTAAGCTTCAGTCTTGCTTTCTTACCTTTTTGATTTGGCATCAAAACTTGATCTTTATTAATGAACATGAGGGAGATTATTAAATTGCATATCTTCAAGATCGTTACAGGGACTTGAAAGTGTTTAGTGCTTTGTTCTACAAGGCTGGATGGATTAAGTATACATTTAGACCAGGGCAGTAAACTTGTGCATGTATGAATTCATCACCATCCATTACCACTTAAAAAATTCAAAATGTAAAATATGTGAGAATGAATTCTGGTATCATAAGATGGGTGGGACACTTATTTTTGTTACTGCAGTAATAAAACTTGATTCTGTATCAGCTTCATAATACCTTAGAAACTGGTTTATTTCTGTTGCTCTTAGGTGTTAATAAGAATCTACAAATGTGGGAAGAAATGAAAAAGGGAACAGAATACGGACAAACTTGTTGTCTACGAGCAAAAATAGATATGAGTAGTAATAATGGATGTATGAGGGATCCAACTCTTTATCGTTGTAAAAACCAGCCTCACCCTCGGACTGGAAGTACCTACAAGTATGTCTACTTTCTCCTTGTGTGGCCTGTAGCTTTTGCTCTTTTCAGTGCATTGACAATTCCCTAGTAAATTTCTTTTAATACTTGGAACCTACTAGCATTTTTCAACCAGAATATGGGATGAGTCTCTTGACTTTCTGAAACTTGTGCAAATGGCTTTTAAAACCTGTGAGATGGCCATCATGGTCAACAGTGAATATTATTTCAGTTTTGGTCCTTACATATGTTTGAAAAAAACATTAGCAGTGTAGGGGGTTTTTTTAGGCTTGAATATTAAGGCTGTGATCAGTTAATTTCTTGAAGGCTTTCTTTGTCTTAACAATGTATTGCCCTCTGTATCTGTTTGTGGACAATTTGATGTGTAAGTGTCACTTTAGTCTTGATCTGAAAATTTTCAGGATCATAGGTTATAAATATTTATGATGTATGAATATAAACTGCACTGAGTTTAAATGTTTAGGTGGGAGGAAAGTATTTTGTTCTGCCCTGCTAATTAAAGATCTTTTTTGTCAGGGTTTATCCCACGTACGACTTTGCCTGCCCCATTGTTGATAGTATTGAAGGTGTCACACATGCACTGAGAACAACGGAATACCATGACAGAGATGAACAGTTCTACTGGATTATTGAGGCTCTGGGCATAAGGAAACCATATATATGGGAGTATAGCAGGCTAAACCTCAACAACACTGTTCTCTCCAAGAGAAAGCTCACGTGGTTTGTCAACGAAGGCCTTGTGGATGGATGGTATGTTCCATGGCTGTAGGTCAGCACTCTGCCCTAAGATCCTTGTGACTGGCACTTTCATTTTTGCTTTGAATGAATATTTAAACAATATTAAAGAATATAGATTAACTACACTGGCTTCTGCATGTACAATATGTCTCTTTCCTACTCTACAGTAGCTTTGTACATACATATTTATGTCCTGTAATAAACATAAGGCACCTTATTTTTGGACTCTGGCTCTTGCTGTGGGTGGCATTTACATGTTTCCACTCTTGAGTCATTGGTTGTTGCCATTGTAGTCATTCCTAAACAATGCCAGAAGAGGGCCTGGATTGAAGTATTTCTGGTCTTGTCCATCTAGTCAAATCCATCCCAGTTCTCTCCTACCTGTCCTCATCCTCCTTCTTTCTGTTCTTTTTTTCAGATTAATTTGATTTCTGCAGACTGTGTTTGGTGGACTAGTTGTCAGTTGAGCTGGAGGCTCAGACTTCTAGCTTATGCATGGAGCCACTTGGCTATAGCCAAATTTATCCTTTCCTGCCCCTGCCTACTTTTTTTTCCCTAGAGGTGTATCTGGTCTTATGATGATCTTTCCTCCTCTAAACCTCCCTGTCAGGTCCTCAGCAAGGTTTGATGCATGTTCCCACCAAACTCAGATGTTACATAAGAGAAAAAAAAATTATAAGAGTTCTATAACTTATATCAAGAGGAAGCATTGTCACTTCCTTCCAGTTACATTTTCTGGGTGCCCTGGGAAAGAAAATAGTGGATAGGGACATAACTTTTGTCTTGCTAGTTTTTGAGAGACCTAACCTTCACCCTTCATTTTGTATGGATAAGAGCTCAGTTTTCTCAGTTAGGTGTTCTCACCTAGCTGTGAGTTCACTAAATAAAATACTGAGGCTGTGCCTTTCATGCATGGCAGTATGAGCAAATTCTTGATTAGTGTAGAATTTAGAAAATTTAGCATATGACACTAATGGAATACCTTTTTCCACTAGGGATGACCCAAGATTTCCCACTGTGCGTGGTGTCCTGAGAAGAGGCATGACAGTTGAAGGGTTAAAACAGTTTATTGCTGCTCAGGTGGGTGTTTTCTTCTGATTCTCTCAATCTCCCTCAATAGGTTTCACAAGTTTTTATGAAGCTTCAGTTAATGCACTTGTCACTGGGACATTTCTTCTTTTGAAGCTTTGCTACCTTGACGTGTATTGCTTCCACAATGGTAGCACCTGTGAGTAGGTGTTGGCAAAATGGAGTTGCAGATTTCTTACTTGAAAGTGGTTTATTTTGCAATCTCAAAAACTCTTTTTGATGAAAGGAAACCTTAGAGGGTTTTCAGTTTAAGGAACTTTGTTTCAGATTAGTCTAAGAGCTAGAGTATTTATATTGATGTGGTGTTGGTTCATTTTTTTTTTTTCCCTCAGGGCTCCTCTCGATCTGTTGTGAATATGGAGTGGGATAAAATCTGGTCCTTTAATAAAAAGGTATGTGCTTACTCGGATTTGATGCTACTCCTGATATCCTCTTTCTAGGATATGTAGAGAATCCAGCGTTCATTGGAGTGCTTATCACAACAAGTAGCAGTTGCAGTATGCTGCGTCATTTGGCACACTCTCAGGAAAATGGAATGTCCCCCCTTCTAACCTGAAGAAGCACTAATCCTATTGATTCTCCTATACAGTACTTACTTGCCTTCCTTAGTAGTACGGGAAAAGATAATGATATTTGCTGTAAATCTGATCTGAAAACTGCATTTCATTTTTCTGCTTTCAAGCTGCGAACTATCTGTAAGAAGGTATTACTTAATGCTTTTTACCTTAGCATATTGCTTACAGTGCTGTAAGCATATGTAGCATAAGCTATCATTTTGCAGCTTCATAGACGCTTGTATAACAGGAGCTCTACAAACCCACTGAAAATGCATTATTCCTAGTTTTCAAAGGCTGCCCACCTCTGGTTTGGCTGATTTTTCAACATAAACACAAATTTTCCCCGATTTGGTTCACATTGGCCGCGTTTCCTTTCTGTGGCAAAAGGAGGAACGCACTGCCTGCTCTGCCTGGGAAGATCAAGCCAGCACTGCTGGAGTTTCTGACTGAGTGGCAAATCAGGAATATTGCATCTTGACATGATGAGTTGCTTTTTGGCAGCAGATGCTTGGACACTATAATAAGGCGATGTGTTTTCATGAGGATTGCATATTTTGTGTGATTGTGGAAACACCTGTTATTTTGCATTGGGATTCCTGCTTGATTTTGCTTAGATAGTACCCAGGTCTGTTTATTTAAATAGTTTTTGCTTGTCTGGCATGTGTCTTGTATTTCTTCATGTATTTTGCATTTGATTTGCTACATACACGTAGATTTATGAATTGGTTCTTTCTGTTGCTGCATAAATATATTTATGACTAACAACTGGTTTGAGGGGGAGAATCCACAATGGACTGTCAAGGCTCATTTTTTTTTTCATTGACTTTTAAACTGAGTTTCTTAGACCTCTGACTCAGCTCCTTGTACAGCTCCGTATTTATTAGCCAATTTTATTTACATGCGGCTGTGCAGATTGTAAGCTGTCTGCAATATGAGCAAAACCAATTGGCTGCTTACAGTAGTTCTGAGCTCAAAGACTTTATCAGTATGACAACTCATATTTTATACATGATCCTGTAATTTTTAGCACCTGATGAGGATTGTGAGTTTTAATCAATAAAGAACCTGCTAATAACACTATAAAAACTGGTCATTTGATCATTAAAATTATGATGTTAAATCATAAAATAGCCCTACATTTTAAGATACATACACAAGTCCTTTTTCAAAGTGTATATCTAACATTTAGAAGTCTGACCTCAGTGACCACTAACTTAACAAAAGTGTGTCTTCTTAAAAACATATCATCATGTCACTTTATTAGCTAGTATCAAGTAATTAGAACCTAAATATTTTCCCCAAAACGTAGAAAAATATATAGCTGTGTAGCTTTTCACTTGAGCAAGAATAAACCAGGAGAGCAAAAATCGCTTTATATTAATAAAAGCAGGTGTTTTCCTTTGTGTTATTTTCCAGTTAACTTGGTAGACCTCTGATATTCCTTTTGGCCTTAGATGACTGCTTTACTTGAATTATGTATTTAAGCGCCTCTGAACAGTTTGACAAACCAGTATTTCAGGTATAAAAAATGCTGTGAGAAACTACAGCAGCTAAGTTTGATAATGGGCAGTAAAAATATAGGCAGACATCCTAGTGATACCTTTTCTTGCCAAACTTAAGTTGTAGAAATCCTAATGAAGTCAATGTTATGGTATTGCCTTATTATAGTATCTAATGTGTCTGTAATAAAATTGCAGACTTGATTGGTGCCTCCTCTACAGCCAGTTCTGTCACTGATTCTGCTGGAGTACTGGCCTGGAAAATGAGTATGAGATCCGGTCTTGTGCTGCTGGAAAAAGAACAAACTCCACTTAAAATTATCACTTTGAATTTAGTTAACTAGAGAAAAAGTGGTCCAGATGTAATAGTCTATGTGCACAATAAAACTGTATCAGAGTACATTTTTATGTCTTCCCTGTAAGACATCGGGTCATAATTTTGGTTATTTCTGCTGTCAATAGTACCCAATCAAGTTTCTACTCAGGGTATTTTAGTAAAGATTGGAAATTGTAAAGTATTACCACTATTTTCTCACTATTCTTTAGCTTTGGATGAAAGTGACATTAAAGCAAACTTTGAAAAAATGCAGTAACATAAAGAATACCAGTTAATATTGCTCTTTTTTTTTTGTGGTTATTGTTTTGTAAAGCATCTTATTTCTCTGTCAGTGGCATATATTAATGATCCACCTCCATTGTTTTCTGTAGGTTATAGACCCAGTAGCACCTCGGTACACTGCTTTACTGAAAGATGCAGTGGTCCCGGTAAATATTCCTGAAGCTCAAGAGGAGATGAAAGAAGTGGCTAAACATCCAAAGGTTCTTGCTTTACTCTCTTAATATTCTTGTACTGCAGCTCAGTAAGGTTGGGAAGTACCTTGGTGTGAAGCATTCAGGAAGGAGTCCTGCTTTTAGCTTGCTCAGACAGCATGAGATCTATCCAAGGGGTACTTCTTTTTTGCCTCAGAATTGTCAAAAACTGTACAACTACTAAGCATGTTTGTTCTTTTAAGAGGGAACTGTTTTTTTAAATACATGGAATGCATGTAAAAGGTGCTCTGAAAGGCCTCTCTGGGAGTTTTCAGGTGAGGTGAGGCATTACAAGCCTGGAGTGCTGCTCAAGCTGGTTTTCTTATTGTTGGATGCTAAATTTCACAGAGAGGTTAAATATTAAACTTTATTCAAGCTTTATGGCTATAATACTGTAGACACTCTTTATCCATTATCAGTGAGGTGTTTTTTAGTGGTTTATAAAATCAGGTTTTATGTGGAAAGGTAATATATTAACCTGTTGATTCTGTCAGTTTCTGGATTTTTAATATGACTTTTAAATTTGTATAGCAAATAGTTCTTATCAAAAGCTAAGAACTTGCTGATTTGATATTTTTAGTATCCAGTAAACAGAGTAATATCCCTTAAAAGGGGAGTGTGTTACTGATAAAACTCTTTCTTGGTGCTACAATTCACAAGGATGCTTTCCTTTGAGTCTGATGTCTAAAATTATGCTTAAACTTCACTGAAAGCATCCCTTAGTTATTCATATATACACTTACACTGAGAAATGAGTGAATATTGCTGAGGCTTTGCATCATTTCTTTGTTTAGATTTTGTTGCTCTGAGTCTTTGCGTAGCCATCTCTTGTAACTGAGAGGTGGACATTGGGTTTCCCCTCTTCCCCACAGCTAATAACGAGGAAACTAGTTTTGAGCAGATGCTAGCAAGAGTTGTCTTCAAGGCTCAAAAAGTCTGAAATTTGGTCAGATACAAGCCAGCATATAACATTGATAGTACCAGTAAATGCTGCCTCCTGTATGTAATGAAATAAATAACTGATCAGAAGAAACAAATTGAAAACTCCTGACCAGCTGAAAAAGTCTGAACTCGCAGCTGTTGGCCTTTTTTAGAAAATTAAAGTTTATCTCAATTGTTGAGATACTTTAAAGCTGGGTATTTTATAAGTGATGTAGTTCTGGTTTCTGTCTTTACAAATCTATGCCACTGAAAGAAGCACCATATGTATTTCCATAATAACTTTACAAAAAAGCAAAAATGAGAGTTCTGAAATTAGTTTTGAAGGGAATGTGCATATCAAAATGGAAACTTGGAAAAACTTTGGATTTACCTGTGAGATCTTAAAGATGTATGCACCTTAAGGAAATAGAATATGCTGTAAGTGGATTTTTTGAGTGTACTGTCAGGGGAATGCAGGCAACACCTGTGAACAGGAAACTAGAGAGAGCTGTGGAAAAATACTGTAGCTTTGCATTACTGTTATTATCCATCTTCTGTCTTCCTCTGTTGTCTTTGAAATGTGAACCATCATTCACAGAACGCTGACGTTGGGCTGAAGCCTGTGTGGTACTGCTCCAGAGTCCTTATCGAGGGTGCAGATGCAGAGACCCTGGCGGAGGGAGAGGTGGTTACATTCATAAATTGGGGCAATATCATCATCACCAAATTAAACAGGTAACCTGTTTAGTGGCAGATGAAATTGAATATTGCTTTTCAGCTTGTTGTTGCTTTTTCTTTTAATGTCAAGCTTGTAACAGTAAGGAACTAATGGTCGGCCATATATATGTCCATTCTATGATTCTATATTTATAAATCTGCTTTGAAATATGCCACAAAACTGCATTTTAGCATTGAAATCATTAGTCAGTCCTGAACTGCATGTCCCTCTCATCCGGTGCTTGCCATGATTCTATGGTAATATTGCCACTGTAAAACAGCTTTTTCAGGCAAAAAAAAATCACCTGGAATTTTAACAACTTTCACCCCATAACAAGTATGCTTTTGCTTTTCTTATATTGAGAAATTAAACCTGTCACAGTTTCAGTTGCACAGCTGTTGAGCTGGGGAAGGAGACCATTTAGTGTCATCGTAGTATCTTTGAAGTGGTTGTGTTGAGACAGTGCTAGAATGGGGTGAGCTCTGATAGAGAACATAAATATGCAAAGATTTTTTCCCCCAGCATTTTACTCTGTATAGATATTTAAGACAACAAAATTAATGGAGAACTTCAATGGGAGTGAATGCACTCTTTCATTTCCTGTGATTCAGACTTCAAAAATGAACTCTGAACACTTATTTTTGTAGTATTGAATCAGAACTGATCATTTAGGTTGTACTGTTATAATTTCTGCTTTTCTGTAGAAATTCAAGTGGAAAAATTGTGTCCATCAATGCCAAGTTGAACTTAGATAATAAGGACTTCAAAAAAACTACTAAGATCACTTGGTTGGCAGAAACTCCACGTGCACCCCTCATCCCAACTGTCTGTGTTAATTATGAGCATCTGATCACTAAGCCTGTTCTGGGTAAAGATGAAGACTTCAAGCAATATATCAACCGAAATAGCAAGGTAAGTTTATATTTCTGTCCTCTTTAATTCCACAGAACTTAGTGTTATTTGGTTTTGGTTTTGTTTTTTTTTTTTAACATTCACTGTTTCTAGTTGCTCTTTTTAAAATTAAATCGATTTTATCTCAAACAGAAATTGTGCTGGTGTATCTAGTTTCCATGTTTCTATGTAACCTGTCATAATCTCAAAATTAAAATATGACTCTTGTTTATTCTCAGTTGTTACCAGGCTTTTACATGTCTGAAACCAATAATTTGAGTTTTTGTCTTGATACATTTTTATGATATGGCACCTTCTTGCTAGTACTTGTTCTGCTGCTGCTGGAGTTAAATAACATTTTGGCACTTTGAAAAGGAGATAATCACCACTTATCCTTCTACATCTCTATTTCTCACTGTTCCTTTGCTTTGTAAGACATGGACTGATTCCTTTTAACACTTACAGCAAGAAGAACTGATGCTGGGTGATCCGTGCCTTAAGGAGTTAAAAAAAGGAGATATCATACAACTTCAGAGGAGAGGATTCTTTATTTGTGATCAGCCCTATGAGCCAGTGAGGTAAGTTACCCGAGAATGGCCTGAACAGACTTCATGGAATTTGTTTTGGCTTGCTGTGTTTTAGTGTTTGCACACACACACATTGGCAAGGGCAATGTAGTCTGCAAATATTTTCCCCATTACCATGATCTTTCTGAGGAATATCTCTGTGAACTGGCACAGCTTTTATTTTACACGTTCCTGCCTCTTCAAACTGTCTTAGGCCAAGTCTGTGGCACTTGAGGTGCACCCCAGCTAACCTGGACTTGGTAATGAGGTCATGGTTTCATTGTGATTCGAAGCATAGAAGTTAGGGAGCAGTGCTACGGAATAAAACAGGCATTTTTCCAATTAGAGTGTGCACATACTACTTAATTGTAACACTTCTTTAGCAAGCTATCGAAACATCTACATGCAATTATAACATAAACATATAAATATTATCAAAAAAAGAAAACTTGCATGTAAGAGGAATCATTGCAAATCCCCAATTATGTAAATTTAGGTAATTACAGTTATGTACAAAGATAAACCTGCGGTTGTGTGAGAGCATCTTTTAGAAAGAGTAGGTCATTTGTTTCAATGAATTTTTGATATTTATCTTGTATTTCCTTTACTATTGTGTTTTCTATAAATCTTTTTATAGTCCTTACAGCTGTAAAGATGCCCCGTGCATTTTGATTTACATCCCTGATGGACACACTAAAGAAATGCCAACATCTGGGTCAAAAGAGAAGACCAAAGCTGAAACTGCAAAGAAAGAGGTAAACTGGTGGTTTAGTAAAATACTATAAAACGTATTACTCTACATCTATTTCTGTACAAGATTACATGCTGAATACTTGGCCTTTTTTTTTTTTTTTAAGGCTAGTTCAGCTGTAAAAGGAAAATCTGCTCCAGTTGTTGGTCATGCCTCTACTCCAGCCTGTACTGTGTCTGAAGGTCACCTGATCATCTACAACAAGGTGGCTGCACAGGGTGATGTAGTTCGTGACTTGAAGGCTAAGAAGGCAGCAAAGGAAGACATTGATAAAGCTGTGAAACAACTGCTGGCCTTGAAAGCAGAATACAAAGAGAAGACAGGCCAGGAGTATAAGCCAGGAAATCCTCCAGTATCTGGAAGTGCACAGTCATCAAAGCTTGAGACCTCTGGTGCCCTGGACAGTAAAACTCTGTATGATAAAGTAGCAGAGCAAGGAGAAGCAGTTCGAAAACTGAAAGCTGAGAAAGCATCTAAGGTGATGATTAAAAGAATCCTTTGGTTTTGTCTGGGTTTGCATAGCCCATTGTTCTCTCTCTGTGGAGGTGAATGGGTGCTTATGGATCCGGGGTTTTTATAGCGGTTGTCATTTGGACTGGGCTCTGTTCTGTCAAGACTTGTGTTTCCAATACTTCTTCAGTTAGATTTGTATGACCAAGTTTCTTTTGGTGAAGTCTCATATTTCTTAGGCTGATGCTTTGAAACACGGACAGAATTTACCCAACAGCAAGGGTTGATTAAGTGTGTAAATCAAGTCCTTGAGATTAAAATACCCTGGAAATTTCTTCATTTGTTTAACTCAGTATGGTCAAATTATGTTACTTCATAGGATTGCATTGTTGCTGTTTAGACCTTAAAACAAAGCCCCAAAATTAGAAAGGAATGATCCAAATGCCACAGATGGTTTTTACACATCTTCCTGTCTGTAACTGTACATAGCAAACGTAGCGACTGTTAGCTGTGTTATTTCCTTTCTTTCTAATGCAGAACAAGAAGAGAGGGAAAATAACATAGTTTGCCTGGTGGTTAAATAATGTTGATAGAAGTAGTGTCTTGATGGCACCATAAAATCAAAATAAATGGGAAGATCTAAATTAATTTATTGTTACAGTTTTACTTAGGAGAGTTAGGGTAGTATATCCCTTAAGAGTTACTTTGTTAAAAAAGGAAAGTAGTGGAGAAAACTTCTCCGAATAACTCTACTAGTACTTAGGAAAATGGAATAGGTGCCCATAAACTGAAAGTCTTTTCATGAAAGTGTTTATGGTACTCTTGAGAGTCTTATGTCTCTATATCTTTGTTCCTCCCTCTTTCTGCCCCTTCCTTTCTTCTTTCAGGATGAGATAGGTGCTGCTGTGGAAGTCCTTTTATCCCTAAAGGCAGAATATAAGCGGCAGACAGGCCAGGAGTACAAGCCTGGAAGTCCACCTGTGGTCTTTGTCCCTCCTCAGTGCTCTCCCGTTCCCACTCCTCCATCCCCATGTCCAATAGACAGCAAGGCTCTGTACAGCAAAGTAGCTCAACAAGGAGAAGTGGTCCGCAAGCTCAAATCGGAGAAAGCTTCAAAGGTGTTCTACCTGTGGATACTTCTGAGTGGAGCAGTGTCTTCAGTTTAGGCTAAAACCCAATGGCAGGTTTTTTGAAATTTGAGGAGCAAAACATAAGCAAGTTCCGTGGAGTGCTTTCCCACATTCTCTTGAGCTGATGATATGGCTGACTGCATGAGTTCTGTTAGTGCATGGAAAATAAATAAGTTCTTTTTTTAGTCATACAAGATAAGTGAAGCGGAGTGTAGGCAGTAACTTGAAAGAAGAGCTCTGACTTGGAGCCAGAATGGCAGTAATAAATTTGGGAGTTACCTGATCATGACCAAAGAACCATTATTTATTCAGAATCTGTGTATTTGCTGCTACTCCCCAGTGTGCAACTCATGGACTGCTATAACTGGAGGGGACTAAGCCACCAGAATGGGAGGCTTTTATGGCACCAAAATCAGCCCTTACCTATACTACCTGATTTGGTCCTTTGGTGTGCAACTTGTGATATTCTCGCTAAAAAGTTTACCCACAGAACTTAGTAATAACAACTTACGTTAACAAGATAGCTCTAGAAGTTTAATTACAACAGCTCTGTTAGTGCCATTCTAGTAAAGCTCGTGTTATCTCAGCTATTGTGTTACTCCTCTGTTACTTCTACTCTTATCTGCAACTGCTGTTTTTTCTCTCTTGCTTCAGGAACAAATAGATGAGGCTGTGAAAATTCTTTTAAGCCTAAAAGCAGAATATAAACAAAAGACAGGTCAAGAGTACAAGCCTGGAAATCCACCTTCAGCCTCTCCTTGTCTATCTTCTACTGCCCTTCGATCTCCTGTCTGCTGCAGTAACTTGGCAAGCTGTAGCTTAGTGGATGGCAAAGCACTTTATGATACTGTAGCTGAGCAAGGGGAAGTGGTACGCAGACTCAAGGCAGAGAAAGCTTCCAAGGTACAATAAGCATTAGAGTGAGCAGTTGTAATTCTGACCACATTTTGCCACTGGGGGGAAATCTTTCACCAAGCAGTGATCAAACTCCCCTATGTCCATGTCATGCATGCTCTGATAATGCCAAACAAAACTGTTCTGGTGCTGGACACTTTCTTGACTCAGATGTACGAAGTCAAACTTCGCCTCTTGTATCTAGGTGAATAGGCACAAGCATGGCAGATGTCGACCTTGCTGAAGTGTTGAATGTATTTTACTGTCTCTTGCTGTATTTGGGACGAGTGACTGTTTAAGTATCTAGTGTGCTGCAGCAGTAGCAAGACTTTTCAAAACTTGGCAAATTCAGTGATGGTTGTAGAAAAGAATATGAGACAAACCTGCAGGCACTTTTAGGCGCTTCTGGGGGATTTTTTTTCTGCTTGTGTTTCTACCTTGCAAAATTGATTTTGGTGTTGGGTTGTTTATTTGGGGGCTTTTTTGTTGGTTGGTTAGCTTGGTTCTGTAGCCTGATAATCAATGCTTCTGGCCAGTTCTCTCTTTAATTCTCACCAATAAATCTTGCTATTTGTCCTCCACACAGGATCAAATAGATGAAGCAGTAAAACTCCTCCTTTCTCTAAAAGCTGACTACAAGGAGAAGACTGGACAGGAGTACAAGCCAGGACACCCACCAGCAGCTCAGGGGGCTTTGCCTCAGACATCAAACACAGTACCCAGCGGTCCAGACACTCCTGAAGCTAAAGCCCTGTTTAGCAAAGTAGCTCTTCAAGGAGATGAAGTTAGGAAATTAAAAGCAGAGAAAGCAGACAAGGTAATAACATACACACTGTAGTGTAAAAATGTAATATATGTATTTAAATCTAAAAATCTCTTTGAAATTCAATGTGATTATGAGAATTAGAAATGTACTTTTAGAATAGGCAGCATTTGAATTCTGAGATCTGAAGCATACTTTTAAAATTAGATATACTGTCAGATATGGCCTTTTAAAATGTCAGCACATTAATATTAAGTACTGGCTTATGCAGATTTTTCTGCCAACAGTCTGTGAATGTCCATAATGCCATATAGATATATTTTTTTTTTTGATAGAGCCATATTATTCTAGTGATTTCTCTATAAATCTTTTTTTTTTCTTTTTGTTCTTCAAGGAAAAGATAGATGTGGCTGTTAAAGAGCTTCTTCAGTTGAAGGCCCAGTATAAGTCTGTTGCAGGAGTTGACTATAAACCAGTGTCTGCTAGTGGTGTAGATGACAAAGACAAAAAGAAGAAAGAGAAGGAGAACAAGTCTGAAAAGCAGAGTAAGCAACAGAAGCAAAATGATGACCCCAAAAAAGAACCTTTGCAAGGACAGAGTGGTAATGAGCGCTCCTCAAATGGATCAGGAGAGGGCCAAGGCCCAAAGAAACAAACCAGGTAAAGATGCAGTCTTTAATCTTATTAGATAGAAGCATCAACTGTCTACCTCTGTTCTGATTTAGAGTTTGAAACATGTCTCATTTCTCTTGAAAGTGTGGACAATTGCAAAATAACTTGATTTTCATATTCAAGATTGAGCCAAAAGCAAGTCACCAAAGTTTATTTAATATCAGTTGTACCTCAGCATCCTTATTGGTACTGTCACTGAGAAGTTTTTGTGCTTATTATTTGCTTCTGCAAATCTGCTTCTCTGTCTTGCTGAAAGTTTAGGTCTTTTTACAGCATGATTTATGCAGCAAGATGCATTTCCTGTTTCATATACATAAATCATATATTAGAGACAGAGATGTGGTTATTTTGTATAGAAATAATGCCAGAAAAAATGTATTGCCCACCTTTAAAACTTCTCTGTAGAGATACAAAACCTTTACTTTTGTGTTCTGTTATTTGAGTCTGGCAAGTTTAACCTTCTTTACAATCTTGTAGTTTTATTGGTCGTCTTTATTTTGAGGTAGGGTCAGTTTCTTGTCTCGAATAGTTTGACTGACATTCACATGAATGGTGAATTCAAGTTGCATATCCTTCCTGAAATTTAGTACTGGCTAGGTAGGAAATGTTTAAAATAAAGAGTACAACAGCTTATACGCAAGTCTGGTTAATCTTAGGTTTTTACTGGACTGGTTACTGGTGGTTAGGTTTTTTAATATGTTATTGTGAGGTTCTTTAATACAGTCATAGTGAGAATTAGAAGGGTTTAAACCATACTAAAAATTTGGAGCTGTTTGTATTAAATATTATTGTTAGGGTAAGGAAATACTAGCAAATCCCACTAGCCAAAACTTAGCCTTTTGATGTAAAACTAATACATTCTCTGCCACCTTTTTATGCCATACCTCCTGCCCCAAAATAAAAGAGAAAAGGATTAGGGTAAGTTTCACTGCTAAATGCTGAACAGCACAAATCTGGTTCTTTTGTCATACCATAGGCTGGGTCTAGAAGCTAAAAAAGAAGAAAATCTTTCAGAGTGGTTCTCTCAGGTAAGTGCACATCAGTTTGATTTAATTGTTTCATTCCGTTATAAATCAATGTCTGTTTGGGATTGACATCTTTCTGTTTCAGTCTCTTTTTTTTCAGTACAGAGCAAAGTATTTGCTCTTTTGTATGTCTTATGTTGTTATCATGGTCTTAAATAGAAGTGCCCTGGAGTAAAGAGCTGAATAAATTTAGGAAGGTGTAAAATGGGTGAGTGTCAACCACCCAACTTCATATATATAATATATATATTATTTTCTTGATCCATACCTGGATTCCTCTTTAATTAAACTTGCAAAACTTAATTGAAATTACATGAATTTCACAGACTTGAGAGTTTTATTTCAGCTCAAGGTGATGCATAACAAAAGTTAATATCTGTTGATACTGAACAATTGTGCTGGCTTGTGAGATGGAAAACCTGAGTAAAGATGATTAGTTTAGATTAGTCTTGTTATGAGAGATTGTAAGTAGCTGTCAGTGGTGTACATTTCCTGTCAGTAGTATAATTTTTGCCTGTCTTCTAAGGAATAAAAGTCTCTTCTGACGTGAGCTAGAGACATTTCTTACAGAAGTGCAGTTTTTTTGTTCCTGGAAAGTAGCTATAGTCTCTTACTTCCGTTCATGAAATTCAGCTTTAGTTACATTATTCAGATCTATTATTAAACTTAATGTTCCTGCTTAACCTTCTCCAGGTAACTCAAGTGACCCTAAAGTATATTTTGACTGCTAACAATTTGAGCAGTTTTAAGTAGGAGACTTCTGTTGAATTACATGACACACACTTGAATTACTGAATGTTCTCTGTGTACAAACTGAAACTTCAGCATCTGATTAATCTTTTGCAAGGTGATCACAAAATCAGAGATGATTGAATACTATGATGTGAGTGGCTGTTACATTCTTCGTCCTTGGGCTCATGCTATTTGGGAGGCCATCAAAGACTTCTTCGATGCAGAGATCAAGAAACTTGGAGTGGAAAACTGCTACTTCCCCATGTTTGTGTCCCAGGCTGCCCTAGAGACAGAGAAGTCTCATATTGCTGACTTTGCTCCTGAGGTACTCCACAAAACTTCATTTTAATCTCTGACTGTAAGAAAACCCAACCACTTTGTCTTTAGTTGAGTATGAAACTAAGTTTGGGGTTAGAGGATTTTTTTTTCCAAACTTCTTGTGTTTGATTTTTTTTTATTTTCTCTTTTCTTTAGGTTGCTTGGGTCACAAGATCTGGGAAAACAGAACTGGCTGAACCAATTGCTATACGTCCCACAAGTGAAACGGGTGGGCCTCTTTTCATGTAGTTTGGCTGAAAACTTACATGTGAAGTTTTACATATAGTGTAGCTGATAGACAAGAGTCCCTTCTGAAAAGTGGAAGCCCCCATTTTTCAGAATGTTTTCTGTAACTCTTTAGGAAAATTTACTAATTTTGCTGCTGCTCATAGCAAATCTCACATTATATGTTCCCTTAAATAGACACTTCTGGGAAATGCAGACTTTAGGAATATTTTCATTAACCTCCTGAAAACTGACTTACTTAGTCTGAAAACACATTTGATTATTTGGTTTATAGTATTTATAAGAAAATTTTTTCAACTCATAATTCACTTCAGTTTTGCGTGTGTTTTGACTGTTAACTGTCCCTCTGAGTAATTTAAACAAGCATTTTCAGACCTAAGGCCAGATGAGTTTTTAATTGAGTCAGGCCTAGTATAGCATCCTGAAATCTTGAGGTCAGTGAATTCCTATTTGTGAACCCGGGTGTATTTACCATACTGTAGTGACTCAAACACCGTGTCATTAAATAAAAAGCTTTAGATTGTACTTTGACCAGCAGCAACCAAGCTCTTTTGCAGAGACTCAGGATGAAGTGAAAGAACTCTGGTGAAAACATTATGTATTAAGACAAAAAATGTATTTTAAAGGAAATTAAACATAAAAGCATAATCTCACAACAGAGAATGTTAAGCTTCTATGTAGCCAAAGGAGGAGTTTGACAAGAATGTTTTTATTGTGTGGAAACTCAAAGCTGCTTTCTTTTTACAGTCATGTATCCTTCCTATGCAAAGTGGGTGCAGTCACACAGGGATCTTCCCATCAAGCTTAATCAGTGGTGCAGTGTTGTGGTATGTGTACACCATTTCTGAGTACCTCTTCGACGTCGCCCTGATTTTTTCAGCTTCTCTCTGTTCACAGCTTTCATGGTTTTGGTTTGTTTCTCACGCTTGGGTGATGTAAACACAGCCAATGTTTTCATAAATTCAAGGCAAGTTTTCATTCCTGTTCTTAGAGATATGGACAGCTGATGGACAGTTGTCTTGATCAATGGGATGGGGAGAGGTGTCAGCCTTCTCCCCCAACCCCTGGCCTTTGTAGACATACTATAAAATGGAGTCAGATCTTTTAAAATAAAGAGTTAGTGCATGCCTTCTCACCAAAGCGTGTCTGTGTGACAAACAGCGTCACTTCGTCTCACAAGTGAAGTGTAGGACAGTTATTCTCTGTGGACTTGGCATAATCATACTAATCACAGCACACATTTCAAGGCAAAATTATTAGCATGGTTTATATGATATGTTTTTCTCAGTATTTCTAATAAAACATTCTTTATCAATGTATGTGGTTGATTATATTAATTAGAAATCTGTGAATAATTGGCTTCTTTATCAGTATTGAGAAATTTCTAATACTTGCTCATAAACATTATTTTTAACAATTTGACACTTCATAGTGTTAATTTTTTTTACTTCTACCCCTCCAGCGCTGGGAGTTCAAACATCCCCAACCTTTCCTTCGCACTCGTGAGTTCCTTTGGCAAGAAGGTCACACAGCATTTGCAACATATGAAGAAGCAGCAGAGGAGGTAAAAACAAATGCACTGATGCTTCTCCGTTCAGGAATTCACCTTACTCTATAGCAACACAAAGAAATCTTTGTACTGAGACCTCACAGAAATCTTTTTTTTTTTTTTTGGAAGCCCTTGTGAAAAATGCTGAGTTTATTAGAACCCATTTTTTTTCTCAGATGTAACCCATTTCTGAGACTTCAGTTTCTACAAACAATTTAGGGAGTTTAAAGAGTGTAATTGTAGTGTGTGCTTTCCTTAAAATTATTTTTCTTAAAAATACTTAAAAATCAACTTTCCTTAAAAATTTAAATAATGCATTCATGTGTTTACTGCTAGAAGTTTAAAAGTTTCTTTGCCCAAAAGGCAGTGTTGCATTGAGTGTTTTGGCGTATCTTTATTTGTGTAGCAGATGTTCAGACTTTTAGGTGGAATTTAGAAGTCACTATAACTCTTGGCCTGTCTTCTTTGCTGTGACGCTTCTTGTTTTCTGTCATGACTTACCATTGTTGCTTTTTGATTCAGGAAAATAACATCCAAAGTTTAACGTAATTGAGGAAATCTTAGTTTCTAAACAAAGTCTTGAGAAAGTGTTGATTTTTTTTAAGATTTCAGACTCTGTCATGTAAAAATATTTCCTGATGTAACAAATGCAAAATACTGAGTAATTCTGAAGACAGTTTGTTCATCATAGGTGCTGCAGATACTTGATCTCTATGCTCGGGTGTATGAGGATCTCTTGGCAATACCTGTTGTGAAAGGAAGAAAGACAGAGAAGGAGAAGTTTGCTGGAGGGGATTATACAACCACTTTAGAGGCATTTATATCTGCCAGTGGAAGAGCTATCCAGGTATTTACCTATTAAAATAATTCTTTTTTCATTAAATATAGGAAGATGAAATATTTAAACTGATGCTTGATAGACTTAACTTTCCATTAAATAGAATTTTCTGTGTTCATCTATTTCAGGGAGCCACATCACATCATCTAGGGCAGAATTTCTCAAAGATGTTTGAAATTGTGTTTGAAGATCCCAAGAAGCCAGGAGAAAAACAGTTTGCTTATCAGAATTCCTGGGGCATTACAACTCGGACTATTGGTGTAATGACAATGATTCACGGAGATAACATGGGATTGGTACTCCCGCCTCGTGTAGCCTGTATTCAGGTGTGTAAAAACTGCCTTAGTTTCCTTCCTTGTCTTGGAATTCATGAGCATTTCTTATCAGTTAGCTGGAAGACTTAATATAGGATGGAGCTGTCTGGTTACAGAGCAGGTGTGTCAAGTTAATACAAATCATTAGGATACTTGTGGTGGACAAGTCCCCTTTGATAGTTCATCCATTTGAAGTGTCATTAATTTGAAAAGGGAAATGTATCCTTAATTTCTGAGCGCGTGAAAGAAGTTGCTGGACTATAAGGCCACAATATTGGTTTTAAGTTTCTTATAACAATGAGCTAATTTTTTTGTAGCATAAAGTACATTTCCTGTACATGTATTGCAGGTTGTAATTATACCCTGTGGTATCACAAACTCCCTTTCTGAAGAGGACAGAGAGGCTCTGTTGAAGAAATGTAATGAATATCGTAGCAGGCTGCTTGCTATCAACATCCGTGTCCGGGCTGATTTAAGAGACAACTACTCCCCTGGCTGGAAGTTCAACCACTGGGAACTTAAGGTACTTTTCTTTCCAGGAGGTGTTTTGAAGCCTAGGTGAGGGGTATATATGAGGTATGCTACGTGTGCCCTGTGTTCTGGAGGCAAATGTGTTCTGTAAATTAAGAATTGCTGCCTGATAATTAGTGATCTCTTTCATGAATAAATGAAGAAAAGGTGTTTTCCGAGTGTTTTGTTCTGTTTATTAGGATTTGCATGTCATTAGGGATTTTTAAACCTCCAGGGCTTTACTTATATACCTAGAAATTTAAATTAGGAGCATACATTACTTCCATTTTTAAAAATGTGTACTAATACTTCAGTGTGTCCTGACTCACAGCAGACCCTTCTGTGCATACAGCAGAGCAGAGAAGATAAACCTGCAGTGTCAACAAAGAGAGAAGCAATTTTTTTGTTTCAAAATTGCCACATTCCCCTCATATAGCATTTGAGAGGAAAAGCTCTGCTTCCTCTAATATAAGGGGCTTTTATAAAACAAAAATAGTGAGCAAAATGAAACAATGATAATAATGGTAATTAAAAATTGAATGATGTGTTGAGTGTTGTAACAGAATCATATTTTTATTCTGAATTTAAAATCAGTTTCAATATGTTAATCTTCAAAGTAACATGATAGAAGTGACCCAAATTGTTCTAAGTTCCCATTGTCTCAAAGTTCTCTTCCCTTTCTGTAACCTTTTTTTTTTTTACCCACTGGAGCTCTAGTACCATGAAGCCATGTTGGAAAGCTTTCTAAATAAAATAAGGTTTTTCAAGGTGGCACACAGCACTGTAAACTTGATGTTTTTCATAAAATCTAGTAATGTGTCCAGCAAAATACCTAAACTGCATCTTCAGGCTCATTGCAGGAACAGTACACTCCTGTTACTGAGTGTATAAGGAATTTCATAGGGTAAAAAATACAAAGGTGCTTGTAAAAATACTTCTTGTACAAGAAGTACAAGAATTAACTCAAAATATTTTTGCCTTATGTACTTTTCTGCTGAGCAGATTTCTGATATTACTTCCTAAAAAAAACCAAGTCACTGGTACTTCTTTTTTATTGTCTGGTATTGGTTCCATTGCTTTCTTGGGAAATCTTCCTGAGGGACCATGAAGTAGTCTTTCATTCAGTAGTATTACAATTAGAAGTATTGGATACTCTTTTCCAAGTTTTTATTATGAAGACAATGTTTTGTGGGTCATAAACTAGAATGTTTGGTTTGAATTGCTTGTTAATAACAATTTTGAATAGCTTTTTATGTAGCTTTGCAGCAGTAGTAGATAGATCATTGATCAGATGGATTTTACTATATCATTCACCTTTTTAGCGTAATTAAGGTAATAGGGGCAGAGGGAGTGTAGAGAATCATTTGGAAGCTGTGAACTTGAGGAGATTCCAGAGCACACAATGCGCAGAAAGGTTGGGTACAGGTTTTGATTCTCCCGTTCATCTCTTGAACACTGTGGAATGGTTTTAGCTTATAAACTTACTGATTCCATTTCCTTGGGGGCGGGAACACTCCTCCAAAATGTATTTGCATTCACTATTTTCATTTCCTGGGAAAGAATGTGTACACTCTGGGATACATGTTAGGATG
The DNA here is from genome assembly GCA_013397315.1 of Donacobius atricapilla. Classification (NCBI taxonomy): domain Eukaryota; kingdom Metazoa; phylum Chordata; class Aves; order Passeriformes; family Mimidae; genus Donacobius; species Donacobius atricapilla. The sequence goes on along the minus strand of WBMY01009760.1, from coordinate 59,342 downwards.
CAGAGAAAATAAGTTTCACGGTAGACTCTTAACTGACTCTTTCCAGCAACATGGAAAGTCTTTTTGTCGGATGGTGTATGGGGCATGAGAAATTACATCTTATCACCAAAGTTTATAAATCATAAAGGCTTTGCTAAAGCAATTAGCTGTTCGTAGTCAAATATCCTATGCAATTAATGTTGATATTAGGCCTGTATTTAACAGGACTTTTCCTGTTAAAACAATACCTGTTGAATGCTATTGAAAGCATTCTCTGAAAACAGAATTAAATGTATTATTGGGTGAACTAGAACATTATAATTGCTGTAGAAGTCTTAATTGTTCAGACTTAAAAAATCTGATTTGCAATATGTGGGATAACTTAGTGCTGTTTCAGTGGTGCTTCAGTATTACTTGCATGTTGGCACTGATGCAGTCTCCAAGCTAGTGAAGCAAGTAGAATTCACAAGTGAAGGGAATGTAGATGGGAAAGACAGAAATGCATAAAAGCTTTGGAATATATGGTGATTTTCTTTTTTTTCCAAAGAAGCTTAAATTTATAAAGTGAGTCTATATTAAGACTGGACTTGAAAACAAATAAAATGCCACAAAGAGAGAGAGAAAATGTACTCTTCTGAGAATTACTTCTTCATTGTAACTTCTAATTTTTTTTTCCATGAAGGGTGTCCCAGTCAGGGTTGAAGTGGGACCACGAGACATGAAGAGCCAACAGTTTGTAGCTGTTAGAAGAGACACAGGGCAGAAGCTGACATTGTCTGAACATGAAGCAGAAGAGAAACTTAAGCAGATCTTGGAGGAGATCCATGCAAACCTTTACAGCAGGTAAACTGAGAGTTAGAGTAAATGGCTCTGCTAATCACAGATGCTCTTTACCTGTCAGAAGAACTTCCCATATTAATGGTTTATCTGTGGAGAAAGACAGGTTAGGCTTGTCTTCCTGTTTGTGTCATGTAATTTTCTGCCTCTTAAACTCGTTCACATGCAGTGATAGAAGCTGCCTGTTGTTCTTAGGAAACAGGAGGTAAAAGGTTGTGAACTTATTTTAAAAAATACTTCAGTGAGTTCACGTGTATTACTAATAAATAAATGCACCATAAACACACCATAAATAGGTTCCAGTGACCTTAATACTGCCCAAGGAAGGGCAGCAGAGCTGGTGAAGGGTGTAGAGCATAAGTCCTGTGAGGAGTGGCTGAGGAAGCTGGGGGTGTTTATCCTGGAGAAAAGGAAGTTCAGTGGAGACCTTATCACTGTCTAAAACTGCCTGAAGGGAGGCTGTAGCCAGGTGAGAGTTGGTCTCTTCTCGCAGGTAGCAAGTGACAGGAAAAGAGGAAATGATCTCAGGTTGAGCCAGGGGAGGTTTAGATTGGGCATTGGAAAAAATGTCTTTATTGCAAATGTGGTCAAGCATTGAAACAGGCTGCCAAGCACAGTAATGAGATACCCATCCATGGAAGTGTTCAGAAAATGTATAAATGTGCTTGTGGACATGGTTTAGTGGTGGGCCTGGCAGTGTTGGCTTAGTGAATGGACTCAATGATCTTAGAGGTCTTTTCCAGCTCAAATAATTCCATGATCCTGTGTACAGGACTCATTTGTGAAAGATGCTTTTGGTGCAGAATTTTGAAAGACACAAAGCTGTCCATGAAACTTCAGTAGCTGAAGTTCTGTGTTCAGAAATGTGTTTTAAGGCCCTATTGACCTTTACAGGATTGTTTTCTTGTAAGCAAATACTTTTGAAACAGTTTTTTCCCCTCATTGCAAGTGCCAAAATCCCTCACAGGTCTGTCACTGCAGACTGTTGCTCATAAGTCCACCAAGAAGAACAGGGTGTTGACACAGCACTGTGGCAGATGAGCTTTCTATTTCCTTCTCTGTTGATCAAAAATTTTTAGAGGCAGAATATTTTTACCTAGTTCAAAAGCATCTTGTGATTTAGATTCAGAAGATAATTTAAAAAGAAAGATATACACCTATAGTATTTATTTCTGTGTGCTTTGAGTCAGTGTTTAACTGATGGGCACAACAGTGGGAATGAACTCAGTGAAATGTGCAGCAACCTGGAGAACACTCCATCAGCAATTAATCAAAATTTTACCTCCTTAAGGATCAGTGGTGGAAAGACATAACCTGATTAGGAAGACTGTACTGAATATATATAGCTCTTTTTGTCACCTCTTGTTTGACTGGCTCTGAAAACTCAGCTCATTGGGCCAGTGAGTTTATGGGAACAAACCTACCCTGACTAAATTTTTTTCCTTTCCTAAGAGCATCTGAGGACCTAAAAAGTCATATGGTGGTGGCCAGTAATATGGAGGACTTTCAGAAAGAGCTTGATTCAGGAAAGGTAAGGGAATTTACTACTTCTATTCTTGAGCTTCACACCCTTTTTATCCTTCACAAATAATGGTTTTTTCAGAATATGCTTTTAAGAGAGAGTAATGTAAACATTTCATTCAGGTTACAATAACCTCATTGTCATTATTCTAATGCAGACAGTGACAAAACACTTATTAAGTCTCGTATAAAGGTCCATGTAAGAGTTTAAAGTACAAGCTATTTACGTCAAGGAAGTTTTACTTTTATGACCTGAGTAGAAGCCATCGGGTTCATTAAGAATTACTGCCAGTCAGAAACCTCCTTGGATTTATAGTAACGATAACCCATCATGTGGGTGAGTGAGCTCTACTAAATGCTCTTTAGATGATCTAAACATCTGTGAAAAATATTGAAATTTAGATGAAAGATTAAGCCTTCAGAATTGAGCTGCTGTTTCTTTTACTTTGAACTGCTAACAGAATTTTTTAACCCTAAAATTCTGTCACAGATCAGGTTGGGAAATTGTTTATATGTTTGGATTAGTGTGTTCAAGATGTAGGATCCCCAACATTAGTTAGTGAGGTTGTTTATTTTATAAAGAGAGATCAGGGGGTTGTGTACCAGTTTGATCCACTCTGAAAATTTCAAAATTCCTGACGAAAAATGTACAAGTGCCAAGAATTTATAAATACTCTGTTAAACTCCAAAAATAATTTTAAGTTATTCCTGGTTAGGTTGACTTTCCATTATACAATTTTCTTGTATTTCTATTGCACTTAAATTCAATTAGAACAAAATTTAAAGGGATAATGATGAACTTCAGAGAAGGGACTGATTTAGCAATGTCCAGCACTCACTGTTGTGTGCAGCTAGATTCTAGATATGACAAAGAGAATTAAGCTGCTTTTGTAATGCTTGGAATTCTAATGTAAATGTAGTTAAGCCTGGAAATGTGAACAAATAATTTTATATTCCATGTTGGATACTTCCACTGTTTTGGTACATAGGTTATATGAATTATGAGTTAGGTTATAGTTATTATGAGCTGCATATCTGAATTGAAAAAAGATTGAAAAAATGTGCCATTTTGTGTTTGTCTCACTCTACCTATTTTTGTTGCATGAACATAATTTTATAGCATATGTATTCTGAATTACTTGAAATTACACTCTGTTAGCACTGACTACTGTTTAAGAGGACAATATTTAAGGTTAAGTAAGTGCTCCTCTTTAATTCTTGGTGCTGTTTTTCCCTTAATGGAATTGCAGACTCTTTGCTGTTTAAAAATGTGGACTGTTTTTCCTTCCACTAACAAAAGATTAATGCAAGAACAGTGTAGCAGAATGGTAATAGTTCCTTTCTCCAGTTACAAGAGTGAAGCTATAAAGTGAAGTCTAATAAAGGTGTGTTCCAGTTAATGGCAAATTGAGAATTTTGAAGTAAGAATGTAAATTAGGTGGAAGGAAGATGCACTGAGTAAACCTTATTCACAGTTTGGATAGAATTAAAATGAATGAAGGCTGAATTTAGTAGCTGAGGTTGCCCTCAGCAATCAGCATTTCACGAGTGTACGAATGTGTGTAGGGGGTATCTTTTTACCAGTAATGCTACCTCTTGGTAGCAAACTGAATTTTCTCTGTGGAAGTTCATTTAAAAATAAAAAGTCAGTAAAACTGAATATAAAACTAGGAGCAGGAGATCTGCTACAATGGCAAGAGTAGTACAGAGAGGAGTGTGTGACATTATCATTTCAGCTCTACTCTCTCAATTTTCTTCAGTTAAGCTAAGTGAAGGAAACAGCAGGAAGCTGCACACCCACCCCCATGCCTCCTAGAAAAATGTGCTGCTAGCAGTTCTATTTTCTTAAAGTAATGTATGCTAAGAAGAAATGAAAACTTGTAGTAATGGATCAAAATGGGAACTTTTTTAGGGCACTGTGTTGCAGTGTTTAAGGCGAGCATTTGCTCAGTAGTTTGGAAATTCTAAACTTCTCCTGAAAAACAGAACATTTAATGAGAAAACAGTGTTTATACTTTGCACAGAAAAAAAATGTATTTGGTTATAAGAAATTTATTTAAATTTAAATGGCGCTTTGGGTTTCTGTAGGATTTTCCATACTGCACTGTGGAGGGATGACTGTGCTTATCTATTTCTCTGATGAAAAAGGTCTATTAACATTCAGTTGTAACAATTGGAACTTTTCCTAGTTTGAGATCTGTGTATGAGATCTGAAGGTTTAGGAATCTTCCAAAGACGAAGATGATATTTTTAGATGTATAACTGTTGGGTTTTTCTCTCTCCCCACCTCCTCCCTTCAGATTGTACAAATCCCTTTCTGTGGGGAAATTGAGTGCGAGGATTGGATCAAGAAGACCACTGCCAGGTAAAATATAATTGAACTGGAGAGTATTTACCAAGATCAAAATCAAAATGTTTTGAATATAAAACAGGAATGCAGGATGCCTTTGGGTATAACATTTATGTACAGACTCTAGCTGTCCTATATAATTCAATATTATACAATACACTTTATTGCACTTTTATTTTTTAATAGAAATATTTATATATGAATATATTTATTTATTTATATCCTTTTATTTCAGGGATCAAGATCTTGAGCCTGGTGCCCCATCCATGGGAGCAAAAAGCCTCTGCATACCTTTCCAGCCTCTCCGTGAACTCCAGCCTGGAGCAAGATGTGTGTGCGGCAAAAACCCTGCCAAGTTCTACACCCTCTTTGGTCGTAGTTACTAAATCACTAGTGAAAGAGCCTTCTCCTTTATCTGTGAATTGAACTTTTTTTAATAAGACTGAAATAGCCCCTTAAACTTCAATCGGTTTTGTGACCTTTTTAAATAATTCAAAGACAAAGCCATAAACTATAACCCGGCTCCCCAGTGGTCAGTCTTAGGCTAGCAGTAATTCACAGACTTTTCTGTAAACATCTCCAAGAATAAAGATGTATTGTGAGCTGTAACATGCTGTGGTGGGTTTTTTCGGTGTTGTTCAGTAGGGAGGAATAGGTGTCTTTTGCTCGTGTCTTTTTTTCTGATTTGGTGCATGTGTTTCCTTGTACATTGAGAAAATGCCTGAAAGGTTGGAGGCATATGTCATAAAAACTGCAGTACACTTTAGTGTGCTGACATCTACTTTCTAGATAAAACATCTGCTTTAAATTTTGCCTTCAAATTTTTAAGTATAGACTTGCGGCTAACCTGTAGGTTTAGTAATTACTACCTTTGGAAAACTCTCCTCTGAGGCTGGGTCTTTCAAGGAATGTTTTCATAAAAACATAAAATATTAAATGGCTTGGAAGTGTTGGAAGGGACCTTAAAGATCATCTCATTACAACACTCCTGCCATGACAGGGGCACCTTCCACTAGACTGCATTTCTCAGAGCCCCATCCAGCCTGTCCTTGAACACTTCCAGGCATGGAACATCCACAACTTCCCTGGACAACCTGTTCCAGTGCCTCACCACACTCACATGCAAGAATTTCTTCCTAATATCTCACCTGAACCTGCCCTCTTTCAATTGAAAGCTATTCCCCCTTGTCCTATCACTACCTGCCCTTGTAAGTCCCTCTATAGGTTTCTCATAGGCTCCTTTAGCTACTGGAAGGTGCTCTAAGGTCTCCCTGAAGCCTTCTCTGCTTCAGGCTGAGCAACCCCAACTCTCAGCCTGTCTGCATAGGAAAGGTGCTCCAGACTTTTTAGCATTTTTGTGGCCTCCTCTGGACTCATTCCAATAGCTCAACATTGTTCTTATGTTGATGGCCCCAGAGCTGCACACAGCACTCCAGGTGGGGTTTCACAAGAGAAGAGGTAGAGGGAAAGAATCACCTCGCAGATTTTCACCCCTCCTAAAGCAAGTTTGAAAGATTCTTGCAGATATTTTGCTAAGCTCTGTTTCCTTATTTTGCAAACTGGCCTTTATGGCTGTCTGACAGCGATACTGCAGTGAGTAATGCAAAGGCAATCTGAAGAGAATTAAGTTCAGTGCTAGAGATTTTAGCCTGTGGTTATATCTACAGCATGTTTCATAGAACCTTCTTTGCTTTTCCTACACTTACCAAGTGTTGCTCTAGCAGAGGAGGCTGGATGTTACAGAGTTGAGAAATAATTTTAAAAATAACATTACTTCCACTCTGAGCACAAGATTTGCTTTAAAAAATAAAGAGGTGGCCCTGGCACAAAACAGTGGTTAGATGACACACATTTGATTTATTCCTTTTTTCCCTCCTATATGTTTGAAGGCTGTCTACATGAACACCTTTTCCTGAAAAGAATATAGTGAAAACTAGGCAATTAAGTTGGACCAATAAAATCCTCCCCAAACTCTTCCTAGGCCAACACTACATGGCTGCCTTTTTCCAAAAAACTGGTTTTATGTAGCAGCCATAGTCTTAAGCATGCAGGAGACTTAAAATGCTATTGCCAGAACTTCTCTGCTTTTCAAAGGCATGCAGAATGTTTGCTTTTCCCCGGATTCCTGTGGTCAGCCTTCCTAGTCAAAATTTTGAATATTAAAATTTGAACCTGGCCTGTCCAGTTAAGGATCATGTGCCTTGTGATAATGCCCCAGTTTTTCCACAGAAAAGCGCAAAAAATATTAAATATTTCAGATCAGCTTGTTCAGAGTGCTTGAAACTTGAAAATTCTCTGTAATATTCTTTGGATTTTGGTTAGTCCTGAAGGGTTTGCTTCAATTGCATCTCGAAATCATCTATCTTGCATTTGTCTCAATGTTTTCTCAGGTGTCGTAATGAGCAAAGGATTTAGGGAAGGACGTGTCTGGGCATGCATTTATCTTTGGATTCAGTTGACAAACCAGAGGAGTTGGCCCTAAGGTCTCTATCCTGGTGTGCTGCCTCTAATGCTGGCTGGGATTATGCTTTGAGGAAGAGGCTGAGCAATAACACCAAAGTGATGTTGTCACGGCCTGAAATGGTGGGTGACTAAGAGTAGCCTGGAGAAGGGTTGGCCACGGCACCTCTCTGGTGCTGGGGAAGGGGAAAAGCAGCAACCAGCAGCTTCAATGTCCTCAGGTTAAGAGGCAGGAATGTGCCCAGATTTTTTGGCAGAGCAGACCAGATTTTTAAGAACAGATGAGCAGTCTTAGCTCCCACTGAAATGCTCTACAACACCCAGATTTTAAAAATGAGATGTGGAAGCTGTAAGTAACTCAGAACAAAAGGGAAGGCAAAACTAGATGCAGCCCCTGACCTTATCAGTCTGAACAAACAGCCAACCTTCAACCAGTTGACTGGATCAAATCCTTGAGTAAACATGTTGACACACTGTTCTTAGAAATAAGTTGCTCTGAGTCTACAAATGGGTTTGTTTAAAGACAGATTTCACAGAAGGCCAGCCTTTTTTTTTCTTTTTTTTTTTTTCCTCTTACTTTTCCTGAACTTATTTCTTCTTGGTGATAATAAGGCTTGGAGGGTCTGAAATGTCGATACCTCACCTGCAGATATCCCTGTGATGATCTTCCACATAGAGGCTAATGTTTGCCTGGGAGAGATAACATCCGTGTCAAGTATCCTTTTGCTAAAAGCACAATCTGATCTATCTGTGAAGCATTATAGAAAAAACTTTCAGACCCTGAGTAGATTCAGTCTGTTAGAAAAATAGGTATAGGAATTGCAATAATACACTGCTGTTGATTAAATGATACTGCTTTGCATTTATAATAGAATTGCGAACTTCCTAATGTTCTTTAGTTCTTGTATACTGATAAATTTGGGTTAAATTGTAAGGAGGGTATAAGGGAAGTGCCGTAACATTTTGCTAATAGTTCCTTTTTTAGAAATAGAGCACAGGTGAACATTTTAGCTCTGCTGCAAAAGGAGCGTTTCATTTATCTCTTGTTTTGGTAACCACAACATCGTGTAAGGCAGGGCTTTTGAGACCACTGAAGTTTAACCTTGGTCTGTACCCATTGAAAGGAGAACAACTTGAAAAAAATCCCATCTTTCATGCTCTGTAGTTCAGCTAATAAAATAAGTAGTTAAACATCACTTTAATACCAGAAGGAACAAAGACGCCGTAGAAATAGCTGGGATAGAAGTGGTGACACAGGTGTGAGAAGATGTAGAGGAAAATGAGTAAGTGCTAGTTTTCAATGTTGTAATTAGTTCTAGTAATCCACCCTTCCAGGCTTAATGTGTTCTTAAAATGTCAGGAGGAGGGGAACCCTTGAGTTGCAGCTGCAGTGTGTAGGTAGGCGAATTACCAAATGTTAAAGATTACGTATGTTGGCAGGCAAGGCTTCTAACAAACTGGACTTTAAACATAAATATTTTGGCTGTTGAAACCCTGAGAGCAAAAATCCAGATGAAAAGTGGGGGTGGGTGTTTGTTTTTAACCTAAAGTTAATTCACCTTGGGAAGCCTAAGGCCAGCAGGCACAATTGGTCAGCTCAGGTTATCAGTATTATCTTATCTCTCCATGGTTCTACTGAATGTAATTCATGTAACTTCCTTCTGTCCTATCTCATAACTAACTGTGTGCGTATATGTACACAGATGGATGTTTTAAATAAAAAGATGGATCATAAATTTTTCAAGGAAGACACCTGGTCTTATGGCCCATATTGCCTGGTGTGCCATTAGCAGTAGTTTGTGAGTTTGTGTTAACCATGGGGATGTTCAGAGCTCAACAGGTACTGCAATGAGTGACAAAAAAATGTTACTGTTTTAGGATCTATTTTCCAGAAATGGCACAAAGTACAAGCTAGGACTTCAGCAACTTGAACCTCTGGCCGTGGTTTCCCCAACTCTGACTTTTATGTGCAAGCATATAAGAATCACTTTGAGATTTTGAGACAGGGTTTTCAAAATGGGAAATAAACAATGTGCTTTGGGTTTATTGTTATGCCTCAGCTTCCATGTCGACTGGCAGTTTGTTTAGAAAATGACCTCTAAATTTTCCAAATTCTCCAGTATATTCTCCAAATTTTCTCCATATTCATGAGCAATGTTAAAATGTGCCAAAGGTACAAGAAGTTGTTGTACAATTGTTGTATTAGGTTGCTAAAATGGAAGATCAGTTCAGTTGTCTTTGAAGCTCGTTCTGTGGACAACATCTTCAGTGACTCTTAAAAGCAGTTCATGTTTGTTGTGCTCTTAAAAATCATATCCACCCAATATGGATTTCAAGAATATTTTCCCACAGGTGTACAATGAGATTTTTTTTCAAATTACTGGCAACAAAAATGGCAGGAACAGGCAAGAGAGGAGAGTTTTGTGTAAAAGAGAGGTCTTTTCTGACCACTGAAAATTCTGAGCAACCTTCTTATGCTCTCCTGTCTGGACCTTACTCAGTTTTTTAGGACACTGACACAGGGTAGAGTAGCAAGTGCTGGTGTTCCCAGTAGTCTTCCTCAGTTTATTTTTGGTTTTGTAGGAAAAAATGTCTCCTGAGGGTGGGACACCTGCAAAGACTGGAGCCCTCACAGTGTCTTCACATGACAAATCTCGCTGAACTGCCCTTTAAACTGATTTATGGTTTTACTGCTTCCTATAAAAGTGGCTCCCACATGTGAGCAGCACTGACAACTGAAGGGCAGGACCGCGGGCAGGGAGCTGCTCCTGGCTCAGCGCTGTCCCGCGGGCCCCGGCAGCGAGGGGCAGGGAGCCGCAGGAATGGGCCGCTACTCGGGCCGCAGCAGCCGCCTCATCCTCATGTGCCTGGTCAGCCTCGCCATTTTCGCCGTCGAGATCTCGGTCGCCTACGTGGGCAACTCTCTCTCCTTGGCCTCGGATGCCTTTGCTGTTCTCTCCCACTTGATCTCCATGATCATCGGGCTGTTTGGCGTCCGGTTCAGCCGCATCAGGAGGCACAAGGCCAGCACGTTCGGCTTCAGCCGGGCAGACGTGCTGGGGGCTTTCGGCAACTCCGTCTTTGCCACCGCGCTGATGTTCAGCATCTTCGTGGAGGCTGTCAAGAGGTTTATCAACCCCCAGAAGACTGAGAAAGCGCTGCTCGTCCTCATTATTGGGGTTTCAGGTCTGGGCTTCAACGTGTTGAACTACGTTATCTTCATGGAGTGCTGCTATTGTCATGCACCCCCCGGAGACACCGAAACAGGTAAATAACCTCATGCGGCCGCTCTGCCCCTCGGCACTTCTGCCTGGTTATAGGCAATGTTCACTGCTTCTCTGGAATGAGCGAGGAAAATGCAGTTTTCTTCACTCTTTTGTTAGCAAGGGTGATGGATTTTATGCCTGAACCCATGCATGTTTCCAGCTATCACCACCAGTGTTTGTCAGTAAGCCACAGGCAAGCTGTTTTAAGTGTTGTCTTTCCAAAGCATACAGAGACCTATATATTTCGTCCCTGATCCACTGGCTGGCCAAACACGGGACAAAGTGTGCTACCACCCTAAGGAGATACTTGCTATGAAATACCTAATCCTGAAATACCAGTCATCTCCAATCTCCACCTCTCAATATTTTAGTAATTCTTCTGTAATTCTTATCAGAGACGTGGTTATCTTTAAAACGGTGCTCACTGTTTGCAGGAGACAAAAGAATAGGTAAGTGCAAAAGGAGAGTCTCACCCTATCTTGATTTGGGAATATGTTGTGAAAATATTTGGATGCTGACTGAAAAACCTGTGACTACCGTGCTAAGGATTCTTTACGGAGGTTTGTTAACCCGTGCTTGGGAAAGCATGCAGAGGAGAAACGGGCATACTTGGCCACAGAAACATTTTGCAGGAGGCTCTCTTCGGTGTATAGAGTTTTGGCTTTTCAGTTTATTTTTCTTAGCATAGGATTTTTAAAATTTCTACATTTAGGAGGAGAGACAGGGACTGATTTTTTTATTCCTGGAGAAACTCTCTCAATTTATTTGGTTGATGTGAGTTCTTCTTCTCTCTCTGAATGTTTTTATATACACATACAAACGTATTTCTTAAAACTAGAACTGTTTTAGTTGAGATAGGAGCCAAATATTTGCAGAGTGTTAACTGGATATGTTGGGGGGGAAGCTGAGAGCCTGGCTGAAAAAGCAGCTGCTGTTACGTAGTGCTCTAGGTGAGGTAAGGTAAGTCTTATGTTTGACTTTCAGGCTGGATAGGGCTTTGGAACTAGAAATCAAAATTTGTTACTTTGTGTTATAGTGTTTAATGTGTTTTCTGATGGACTTTTAAATTGGAAAATATTTCTGTTCATTATTAAAGGTATCTCCATATCATAAGTAAGCTTTAACTTCATTGCAGTTTAACATTAAAGCCAGATGTATAACTGATTTTGGTGCCTGCTTGTTTACATGCCCCCCTGTTTAAAACGGAAGTTGCTCTTAGTCTAAATTTCTGGTGATATGTAGTTTTCTGGGGGATTTGACTGGCTTTTGTGCTGGGAACTATCATCAATTCCTGACAAAATCTCTGTTTATGATGACTTCTTGGAAGGCGGCTTCCGGAATTGTGCTTCTGAGTGAAGACAGGGAGGAGGAATACATCAGCACTTACAAAGGGAAACTTACTAACTGAAATTATTGGCAATTGTGTAGCTATATGATGACCTCACTGAATTTCCAGGATCCTGCTCGTAATAACTTTCTGGGACAACACAGCCATCCCTCTTCCTCCGACAGGCTCATGTCCAAAGACCTGGCGACTAAATTTTGTTTTCAACTGAATTTAAGTTGCATAAGCCAGGGATGAATTTTATACTATCCCATAAATACAGTGTGTAGATTTGCTGGTGGTCTTGCCTCTATGTTTCTGTGAAACTTCAGTGAAACTTTTCTGCTTCAGTAGTGCCTAAAGTCGAGATAATGCTGTTTTACACAGTAGAGGGAACACTCTTTTCTTCTGGACCTTATTTTGCAATTCCAATTTAGGTAAAATTTCCCTTTTGTTTCCTCTAATCCCCTCTATATTCAACCTGATGGGGATTTTTATTACATTTCTTTCAAAAGAAAGAACAGATAGCTGAAGTCTGAAAAATATACTTGCACATTTTACATGTATTTTAAGGATATATTAAAAAAACATGAAGAAAGAGGGATTCCATCTCTCTGCCTCTTGTCATCCTGTATATGAGGAATATATACTCTTTCTTGGAGCTGGAAGGCGAGGTGAATTTTCTAGGGTTTCAGCACCACTAGCAGAAATTCAATGAAATGGACATGGTCTCTGAGTGCTACTGGTGCTGTCCAGTTCTCCACAGGCAACACCTTTGGGGACACTTGGGCAGGCTCCGGATACCAGTGATGGTTCGCTGGAAGGTAAAGGTTTGTAGAGTAGCTCTCTACCTCTTAAGCATTCTAGGGAAAGGGGACAATTGCCTTCACACCTCTGTTCCCTGGGTAGGGAATAGATACAAATCACGCTCTCCTCTCTTGTTTGCACCACTTTGAAAAAACCAAAGCAAAAATAGAAAAGAGCAGGTCCATCCTCTAGTGCTGAACTATGTGTGCTGAGGGGAACGGGAACATCTGAATCCACTGAAGCAAATTCTTCCATGTGTATTAGTGCCACTGTTAATCACCGCAGGCAGCAGTTGTCATTGCTCTGTTGCAAGGCCTACTATCAGGGATGGAAAAATTACCTGGTGGGTTTCCTGCATGCTGCTGACAGCAGGGGCAGAGTGAGATGTGTCTATAATGAACCCAGTGGACTCTGAGGAAGGTGTTTACAGGTGCCAACTCAGCTCTCCATTTTTTCCCTTGTTCTACAGCTGTGCTCATTTAACCCATTACAACATCCACTCCCCAAGTTCTCATCTTAGTGCAAATATTCTTGTTGAGCAAGTAGAAATGTATTTTTCCAAGTTACCTTCCCTGCTTACCCAGACAGAGACAATTTCCTCCTTCACCCATTTTCTAGGTTTGTTTTGCTACTCACCCCTAACTGTTCAATCCCTCACATTCATTTTTCTGGGTTTTGCTACTCTTTTGCTCTATCTCCTATTCCCTAAGTCTTCATCTGCTGCCATTCCCCTCTGTCCCTCTCTCTCTCTCTCAGTTGTTCAAACTACAGCTGTCCAGCTGTAAACACCTCTCTTCCCACTAGGTTGAATTAGGCTCTCTCTGTCCTCTAGGTCCATCCTTGCATTTGATTCAGACAAATGCAGTTCCCCAGAGCAAGTCCCAGAGCTAAGAGGAGAGGTCAGCAAGAGAACAGGGAGGACATGCCCCTGTTCTTTCTTTTGATGGTGGCCCAGACCAGCCACTACAGGCATAAAAGTATTTCTATACTCTCTAAGGGAAGTGCTGTGTAGAGGAGCTTGAGCCAGCTGGGCCATCCATAGCAAAGGACATCATGGACTAGTTTGTGTTTTGGCTTAAAATCCAGGAGATACTTGTTAAAACACAGAAATATTAAAGCTTCCCCAAGAAACTTTTCCCAGAAACTGAAATTCACAGAAGACTTTTCTTGCTGTTGCTGTTGGAAATGACAAAGCACCTTCAACCAGGGTTTTGTGACGCTTTCGAGGTCTTGCATCTTATGCAGTAAGGTTTGGCACAAAGATGAAAAACAGGGCTGAGAAACAAACAGATGAAAATAAAAAACATCATGCTCTCATAATAAATACCAGGCAATTTAATATTGGCCATAGACCTTACAATCAGTCATAAAAATATAGAAGCCTGTTTTACTGCATACAGAGACCCAGTTATTCTTGTCCATGTCGGTCAGTGCAATTGTCTCTTCTACTCATTTATACAGAGATTTAAACTGTTAGAGGAACCACAGTTTGAAAAGCACCCCATTAGTCTGATCATAGTAATTCTGTCTTGTTTGCCTTGAGAAAATAAATAAAGGTTTAACCTGGAGAAAACATTTGTTCTGTCATCTTGTGATCTGTACAGGGAGGTGGGGAGGGAAGTAGGAAATAAAGATGTCATCCAGTCCAACGCACCTGACACTGAGCCACACATAAAATGTTTCAGACTGGGAGAAACAGCTCTCATCTTCTCATGAGAGACCTCATGGTGTTTGCACAGCTCATCAAATAAAACATATTCTGTGTTAGCCGCCAAGTCTCTTTTGCTTTTAATGTCCCTGTTTGTGCAACTGAGCAGGTATGTGAGCTTTTGGTATGGCATCACTGCTGGATCTCGGTTCTCCTCTTTCAGGGTGCACCAGCAGCCTGCCTCTCAGATAAGAGCTGGAAAGTAAGGCAGCAGTCACATAAATGGAAAACATACCTTCTTTCTCCTTCCAGACCTATGCAGAGTGAGTTCGTTTATTCTGAGGCTTGGTGCAAGGTAAATCTTTTTTCCAGGCTTTGTAAGTAGAAGACATTTGGGGGCAGACCTGTGAATGAAGAGAGGCACTCGCCTTTACTGACTGGATGATTTGGGAAAGACTGTTACTGTAATATTCTGAACGAAATATTCACATCTGTTGGTGCAAACATGATGATCTCAGGGGAAGTGAGAACATTTAGAGAACAAAATAAGTGAATAAATGGCCACTTAATCCATATCTTAACGTCACAGACCTTCCCAGTGGAGACCTGGTGAGCTAAAATATTCAACAATATTCAACAATTGCAAAAATGCATACTGCAGGTGGCAAAAATGGCGTGGGAATTAAAGTTCCAGAACAAAGGATTTCAGTTTCTTAGGTTGTCAGTCTGAAGAATTTCATGATTACTTAATTTAACCCCATTTAAAAGAGAAAAATAAGTTCCCTAGTTGGATAACTTTCCTTCTCAAATGCGCTGCTGAAGGTGTGACAGACTTTGCCAGGTGATGATGACTCAGAGACCTTTTTAAGGAATTAGAAGGAACCCTGAGTGTAACACCTGTAACAACAAACCTCTGGCTTACTCTGCTTTTCGCACCTGAAAAGCCTAAAATCCTTTCCTCAGGATCAGCATTATTCAGTACTTCCTCTCTTTTGAGTGTGTTTTCAACAGGCTGATTTTATTTTTCCCTGAAACACCAACCCTTCAGTAAATCCTTCACTCCAGTTCATCCCCTGGCTGCATTCATACAGATGATTGTAGAATGCAGAGCACCAGAGTTTTGCCAAAAGACAGTTCTGTCACACAGTGCATCTTCGTCCTCAGGATTTATGTTGCCTCTGTAGTGCCCTGTGATGTCCAACTCCTAAACATTATGCATAAATGCATAAATGAAGGAATGTATGCTTTATGTATTTATTTCCATACATCCCAGAGGTGTTAATATGTTGACATGCAGGTAAACAGACCCAACTGTAACAAAATGTTTTGATTTTATGGCTTTGCTGGATGTGGTCCTCTCAAATGGAACAAAAAGGCCAAGGGATACTTTCGAAGTATTTTTATGTGTTTATCACATGCCTAAGACTGAACACATATTCATCTGAAGATCTTCTTTAGTTTAATAGCGTGGCAAATAGTCCTCACCAAAATTTTCCAAAGCTTTTCTGAGCAGCCACTGCAAAGGTAACCAGATTTGTGTTAATTTATATTTGGTGGAGCTCTAATACAAAGTCTTTAAAAAGAACAGGGAAGAGACTGTGAAAGTTTTTTTAGCAATGTCCTTCACTAAATTTTCTTCAGAATTTTGAGTGCTCTTCAAAGAAACTTCAGAAGATAATCTGAGGATTGGTTGTCAATGAGAAAAATGTGCATCAAAGCCAGTAAAAGCAAATGTTTTAGGGCTACGTTGTGTCCAAAATGGGAGGTGCAGAATGAAAAGTGAAGTCTCTGAGTAAAGCAAGCAAAGCATCCCTGGATGGTTTATGCAACAGCATAAAGGTGAGATTAAAGTCTCTGAACCTAGATTCCAACAGTGCTAGTGCTGCTGAACTTTGGGTGCCTGCATTCACTCTCAGCCTTGAACCAATTTCTTAGTAAGGGCATGGACAGACTCTGACTTACATCACAGTATCTGGGGTGAGCTGTAAGGAAATAAAAGGACTCTAAGATAACTGAGTTCAAAGTCATAAACAGTTTCAATACAATGGGGTTGTTTAAGGCTGACATGTTTTATATGTTAACTGCAATTGTTTTATTTGAATATTCTGCAGACAGTTTGACACAGGCATAAGTTTGGTATCAATTTCAGTCTAGAAATGCTGCTGATACAGAAAATGAAGCTTTTTACAGTAGGACTCAATGCAATTTACAGTGACAAAATCAGTGAGTGGCTTTCTCGTTGTGTTCTTTGCAATGTGCTGTGCTACCTTGAAAAGGTCATACGTAGATATAAATACACAGACACATATATTTATACTAGAAACGTAACAGGACAACACTTTTAAAAAAGTGAAGTATTTGAAATATTTCAGGAAGGTTTATCCAGGTGATAGAGTGGAGGCTGACTGGATATGTCCTAAAGTATGCAGAAAACTTTTTTATGCGGGTATTAAGTGCAGAGAATGGTGATTTATAACTAAAAATTGAACAACCATCTTACAATAGGAAAAAAATACAAGAAAAAGAAGATATTCTAGCCTAGGAATTAAATAATCCCACAGGCTCATCATTTCAGATTGACCCACCAGTGTATTCAAGTGAAATTTAGGATAGCATGAAAGATACATTCTCAGACCAAACTCCAGTACGGAGTTTCTTGCCAGGACGGTTTCAGGACTGTCATGAAGAGTCACAGTTGTGATTAAAAATCCAGGAACATTCACCTCTGTACTCTGCCAAGAACACTGATAAAGCTTTCCCCCAGACTACCAAAGTCTTGCTAGTCTAGGCTTCTGCTCCCTGGATTGAAGCAGACCTAATGAATTCCCAGCCATTCCACCTTTCAGTCTATGCCAAGAAACCCTATTTCCTCTTCCAGGTGTGAGAGGCAGACACAAATAAAATGAGCAAGGAATGAGGAACAAACCACCTTCCACAATGAGGTCTGTTGGCTGGTGTTTATTTTGTTCTTCATTTTGTGGTTGAATTTATCTGTGGCAGAAGCCAGCCACATGGTTTCTATTTAGATTTGCTATGGATTTGGTCCATGGTTCCTAATTTAGAGAAACAAGCTTCACAGTTAAGGCTGTCACCAAGTCTCCTTGGAATGAAGCTTAAAGGGCCTCTCACAGCCACCGATTGCATTTCAAGCTAGGTATTGCTGCTTTTAAATGTCATGTGCCCAGGATCAGCCTCAGCTTTTTAGTATAAACGTAATATTTTCCTCCCCACAGCCTTAAAGAGGCATAACTCCTTCATTACCTACAACAGCGTGTGGGCGTTGGCTTCTTTCATTCTCCAGTTTCTTCCAGGTCATTCCTGAAATGTGTTTTGTAAATAATTTTTATGATGGGTTAAAAATTAAAGTCTGACAGGACTTTGATAAAGCAGAATGAAGAGAGATCTCTCTTAATGGTAATTCTAATAGTTCCTTATTTTCATGATTCTCTTTGCTATCCAAACTCTACAGAACCACGAGACTATGAGTGATCTTATTTTCATTCAGCAGTAGAAGAAAATTACCATCATTACTGCTGTTATTGTGGTCATATTTCATAATTACAGAGATACCCTACTTTCAAAGGCTGGTGATGGCTCATCTGGAAGGAATTAAGTAGATTTTTACCCGCCACCTTGAAAATTAATAACTTAAAGAAAGAAATCTGCAAAACCAAGAGTGGCATAGGGAAGGTCAGCCATTGAAGGTTTGTCCTGTCTTCTGAAACAAGAACATGTTAAGTGAAACTAGCAGGATTCAGATTCAAAACAAGGCGAAAAAGGCAATATGCTGAGAGAGCTGAGGTTGTTCAGCCTGGAGAAGGGAAGTCTCTGGGCAGACCTTAAGGCACCTTCCATTATTTAAAGGAGTCCACAAGAGAGCAGGAGAGAGCAGACTTTTTACAAGGGCAGGTAGTGACAGCACAAGGGGGAATGGCTTCAAACTATCAGAGAGTAGGTTTAGGTTAGATATTGGGAAGAAATTCTTTACTCTGAGGGTGGTGAGGTACTGGAGTACATTGCCCAGAGAAGGTGTGGCTGCCCAGTCCTCAGAAGTGTTCCTGGCCAGGTTGGATGGGGCTTTGAGCAACCTGCCCATGTCTCTTCCTGTGGCAGGGAGGCTCCAAACTAAACTCTCCTGTGGTTCTTCACACCATGAGAGGTAACGTGTGGAGCTGTTTCCAATTAATGTTGAAGTCTGCATTGCTGAGTCAGAGGCTGGACTAGGACATGAAAGAAAAATCCATTGAGGGCTACTAGATACAGATATCTAGCTCAGAAAATCACTTGGGCTGAAAAAATTTGAAGAACAAGAGTATTAAAGGCAAGTATAATATATACTTATCCTGCTTTACAGTTACCTAAACAGCCCCTTATGGCCACAGGTGGAAACAGCCTCTTGGCTGCCAATGGCTAAGTGTTAAAAATTCATATGTTAAGTACTTTGAAAGCTTGGTACACAGAGATCTTGAAGCTTACAGGAGTGCTTTGCATCTTTGGGGTTCAGAAGGGAAGTTTTATTTTTTGTAAAAATTTTAGGACTTCTGAAGAATGTTTCTAATTTCTTTTCCTGATTAGGATGAGGAAACTGCAGCTTTTCTAGCAGCACGGTAGCTGAAACTAAAGTTGGCAAATCATTCAGAAAACTAAGGTGCTGGACAACCTTTTCTGTACTTCCTAAGAACTTGTTCCAACTCAGCATAATCAGAAATGGAGAGCCCGGGATATTTAGGCTGCTTTTTTTGTTTAATAATATGTAGCTCGTTCAGGCCATCTCTGGACTGGAAGAATAAGTGGAATCATAACATTCTAGTGTTGAATGTCTACAGTCAGTGTAAAACACACACAGATGCCAAGCACACTGCAGAGCAATCATACAAATAGTTCCTTTCTAAAAGGATTTGAGACCAAATGTTCGGACACTGCAGGTGGATTGGTGCAGGCAGAATGGAAGTGACAGAAATGGGGAGGAGCCTGAGTGAAAACACTGGTAATGGGGTTAGTGACTCCTATGTTCAGGATCATGGCTTTCTTTTCGACTCTGTGGAAGGAGATCAAAGTGTAAAAGCTACAGGGATAACACAAACTTTATTCTTAAGATTCACCTGAATTAATTATTCTTGTTATTGAAAGCAACAACTTATTGAATGAGAATGATTAGGGTAACTTTGGTCACCTGGCAGTTTTAGGAGTCGTTTGTCTTTAAGTGGTTGTGGCACCTTGATAAAGAGGGACAGGGAGGTTTGGATGCATAATGAGAAAAGTAAAAGCTTGGATGTTCAAGAGTCTTCTAAGTAGCCTTCGTGCAAAAGGAAAGGCCCTTCCATGAACGAAGAGCTGGTCAGAAGATGTCCTGGTTTTGGCTGGGATAGTTCATTTTCTTCATAGAAACTGGTACAGCACTGTGTTTTCGATTCAGCATGAGAAAAATGTTGATAGCACTCTGATGTTTCAGCCGCTGCTGAGCAGTGCTTACTCCAAGTCAAAGACTTTCCAGTTTTCTGTGCTCTGCCAGTGAGGAGCTGCACAAGAAGCTGAGAGGGAGCAGAGCCAGAACAGGCAGGACCTGAATTGGTCAAAGGGATATTCCATACCACAGAGTCATTCTCAGAACCTGAGCTGAGAGGAATTGGCCAGGAGTCATTGATGGCTGCTGGGGGATGAGCTGGACATCAGTCAGAGGATGGTGAGCGACTGTTTGTGCATCATTTGTTTCTTTGTTGTTGTTTTTGTTTTGGTGTGGGTTTTTTTGGTTTTTTTGTTGTTGTTGTTGTTGTTTCAAATATTAAACTGTTCTTATCTCAACCCATAAGGTTTTTTAATTTTTTTTTTTCTGATTCTCCTCCCTATCCCACTGCGGGTGGGGGAGAGCAAGCTGCTGCATGGCAGAGTTGCCAGCTGGGCTTAAACTGTGACAGAAGATAAGAAACAGAAAGCAGGAGTGAATGAACCGTTCCATAAAAATGTGTGCTAAATGTTCAGAAGAGAAAAGTGAATCAAATGTGGGACCACACAGGCAAAGGAGTAAAGGAGACAATCAGGACTTTTGCTGTTCCTCTGTATCAGTGTATCTGTGTATCTCCTGTTCCTCTGTATCTGCCCTGTGTTTTGAAGACTGTGCAGGTTTGGTTCCCTCATCTCCCAAAGGTGTAGGTGGGAACTGGAAACAGCCCAGACACAGATCTGTGGTCTGACCTAGCAGACACTGCTCTGTTCCTGTGTTGGCGTGTGGCTGTTCTGTGACAAGCAGATGGAGATGTGTGAGCTCGACAGGAGGAATAATCAGTGGATCAGCAGATCCAGTGTCAGAGCTGAAGCTCTGAACACATTCAGTTTCTGACACCTTCAGAGAGTCAGCTGTATTTGTGCTCCATGTCAGAGGACTTAGTCACAGTCTTATTTGCTGAAAACAATATTTTTAACATGATTTCTTCAAAATAACTGATATTTTTATGTTTTGAAGTGAGTTCAGGGCTTCAAAACTTCCTTTTTTTTTTTTTTCAAAGAGTATTGATGCATATTTTTCACAGGAGGATTAATGATGTTTCAGCTACTGTATTATGTCTTCCTAAAATAAAAGCCACTGGAAAATCCTTTCAGTTCTATGAAGGTGCAATTAGCTGGGCTTCTGAGAGCTGTCTATTTTTTTATTATTATTTTATTGTAAGTGAAGTGCAGAGTTTTCTATCACGAATTATAGTAGAGAAAATATAGTCTATAATTTTAAAATTTATATCTGACTATTTAACTTCCTATAACTCATATTTTTCTTCTTATTCTTCTACCGATGTGCTCTTGATTTGGCACAACCATTAAGCATCTCTTTTCTTATGTTGGTAGTTGTAATTCTAGAGCTGAAATGTGTGCTGATGTACATTATTCTATCCTTTCCCACAACTGTGTTTATTTTTATGGTAAGGTTCATTTCGATACATTTATTTTTATGCATTTGTTAATTTGCAAATTGCAGGATATTGAATGTGTGAATCTCTGCTTAACTGGGAGTTGTGTGTTAATTCCTTGCAGGAGAGACTATCCCCTGAAAGGCTAGTTGAGTCCAGAGTTTATTACACATCTTGGGTTTTCTGCACAGAATTAGGTGAAATGGAGACGCCTCATTTAAAAGATGTATTCAAGCAAGGGCCCAATCAACAGCAGTAGCAATGCAATTGCTTCAGAGTTAGAACAAAGAGGAAATTCCTGAGGTCCTTAGGGAATTTCTAGTTGTGGAGAACACTGCCTTAGGTGGGTGGGACAAGATAGTGTTCGCTGGCTTTGCTGGTTTAAAATGTGACAGCAATCGGTACTTCGTCAAGTGCGGTGAGATGTGCGATGTGGCACTTCAGTGTGAATGGTAGCTGCTGAAGTGGTGCCTCAGCACTGGTTTGCCTCTGGCATAGCTGAAATGCTCCAAACTCTCACAGGATAACATTTTAAGAACGTAATTTTCTCTAGGTCTTACATATTTTATTCATTATTTTTGGGCCCAGTTCTGATACTGAAAACCCCATAGTTGAGGATGACTTGATTTCACAGCAGCTCCTTTAGCTGTTCAATTTGAAACAATGCATTAATAGTCCAGCTCTGTCCTTTGTCCGTTTGTGAGCGGAGTTGTCATTTTTGCAAGAACTGTCATAAGAAAAACAGCAACAAAAAATCTACAAATAAAAGCTAGAGGTTTACTACCTTATCAGGGTTCTTGTAGACTAGATTATCATGTAGGCTAAAAAGTGCATGCAATTATTTTTCTTGTAGGGTAGTGATAAATTTGTGAACACTAAGGTACTGTTTCCATAGAACCATAAAATGTTAAGGGCTGGAAGGGACCTTAAAGATCAAGTTCCAACCCCCTGCCATGGTCAGGGACACCTCTCACTAGACCAGGTTTCCCGGAGCCCCATCCAACCTGGCCTTGAACACTGACAGGGATGGGGTATCCACAACCTCCCTGGGCAGCGCGTGCCAGTATATTACCACCCTAAATTTTCCTCTTTCGGTTTGTACCCATTACTCCTTGCTCTATAACTACCATTCCTGATGAAGGGTCCCTCTCTGGCTTCCCTGTAGCCCCACTTCAGATACTGGAAGGCTGCTATGAAGTCTCTGCACAATCTTCTCCACGATGAACAGCCCTAACATTCTCAGCCTGTCCTCATGGATGAGGTGCCCCAGTCCCCTTATCAAATTTGTGGCTTCCTCTGGACTTGGTCCAACAGCTCCATATTCTTATGTTGAGGTCATCAGATCGGGATGCAGCACTGCAGGAGGGGTCTCACCAGAGCAGAGCAGAGGAGAATCACCTTCAGCCTTCTGGCCACGCTGCTTTGGATGCAGCTCAAGATTCGCTTGGCTTTTTGACACACCTTTTTAAAGGCTGGTGGCTGGAAATGAGCTGGCTCAGTAGATGGCACTCTGCCCTTTGGTTTGGCACTTTCGTCGCCAATAAAGCGCCAAATCTCCGTAATTATGGGATCCGTCTCGGGGCGGCAGGAGCGCAGGCAGGCCAGCTCTGCCTGCCCCAGAGGCTGCCTCCCCGCGGCCCCTCTGCCTTCTCTTTGCTCCGGGCGCTGCACACCTCNGGCCGGGCGCACTTATTGCGGGCGGCGGCGGCGCTGCGCGGAGCGTTCCCGGCCGGCAGCGCACGGCCGCCATGGGGCGGTACTCGGGGAAGACCTGCCGCCTCATCTTCATGCTGGTGCTCACCGTCGGCTTCTTCGTGGCCGAGCTGGTGTCCGGATACCTG
>WBMY01009760.1:0-36316 GCA_013397315.1 Donacobius atricapilla | reverse complement strand
GTTTTCCCTCGGGACCCGCCGAGCTGTTGGCGCAATCCTCTGGACCCTTTCAGAGCCCCGAGGCCACCCGTGGGCCCCGGGGGGTTTCACCGAGCTCACTCAGGCACCCGCTGCCTCTTTCACCTTGTACTTTACCCCGGGCTGCTGGGTGTCCCTTTGGGATGGGGGAAGGAGGCGTTGCCCAGGGAGCTGCATGGAAAATGTTTTGGCTTGTTTTTGTTTTTCTTCTTGTCATCTTTGAAGTAAATTGGTTTTGAGAAAGTTGATGTTTTTTCTGTTTGTAGAACTTATACACAACACAGCGTTTCTTCTTTGAATGCAGGTGATTCACCAAATGACCAAAAGAGCCCTGAAGAGGGGTCTGAGAAGAAAAAAGAGAAAAAGTCCGAAGCCTTGAACATCAGAGGTATGACATAAAGGAGTATACTGCTGATGTTAAATTAACTTCAAACACTTTATGGTTTCCATTTCAGATTTACATACACACCCACAAATATCAGTAAGAAAGGGAGAAGTCCAGGACTCTTCTATGTAACTGGATGCAGTTATCTCTAGCAGAAACATTTTGATTTTATGAAATAGCATAAGGAGTTACAAAATAGTGCCATGCTGATTTGGCTTTAAGTGTGCTCACATTTTAATTTTTATCCTTATAAGAGTGCAGCTGAACATTTGGAAAGGAGACAAACCCTGTTGCACTAATATCAAGTCATTAGAGGCTTTACAGGATGGTAACACAGGTGCATCTTTGAGTGTCACTGATGTAGTAGTTGAGCAGTTTTCAACCTTAAAATGCTTTTGGGCAGAAAACAGAAATCCTTTTAAAAACCCAGGTTTTTAAATGTTGTGTTGTCAGCCTAAGGAAAGTGGTTCTGAAACCGGTGCTTCAGCATGGTGTTTTTGCTGGTGTGAACCCATCCCTGTGAGAGTGAGAGGATCAGCCCTTCCTATGGCTGTAATTTGGCAGGTCTCTGGGAGGCTGTGGAGTGAAACATAAAGCTACTCCTAGGAATAAATTACCTTCGTGTCTCTCGTGTCTGTATGTGTTTCTATGCATAGCCATTTATGTACCTACTCTGAGCAGAACCAAAAGCCCTGTTTTTGAGGGTATGAAATATTGAGGTTGTCCCCAAGGAAAGGACTGTCAGAAACCTTAATCAGAACAGTACTTTCAGGTTTCTTATGGTCACTGATCAGCAGCTGATATTCCCCTAGGGTTGTGTGAGTTTGCTTTGCATGAATTCAGCTTGAGAGGTCAGTATGGCAGTCAGGCACTTGGGTTTGCTGGGGTTTTTTTTTGTGTGTGTGTGTTTTTCAAAAGTGTTTGCAGAGCTACATAAATGCATCTGTAGGGGAAGATGCTTTGGAAAATCAAAGCATGTGCTAGAGCCACAACACTTGCTTGAATGTCTAGAAGTTGGTGTCACTGGATATCATGGCATTATAGTGGAAAGATTATTGGGTAAGGATAGACAAACTGTCACACTCAGAGATGGAGGAGAGAAGAGTAAGGAACCAACTACTTTAGAGAAGGCCTTGCTTGCCTGAACCACAGTGCTTAGGTATAAAGATAGTGGAAGCTTCCAAAAATGTCTGAAGGATAAGGAATTTTATGACAGTTATTTTAAGGTGTGTGTCATCTTTGATTTTTAAAGAGAAATTTTAAAGTGTTACTTTAGTATGTCACCTTTGCAAAATCTATTTTTATTGNCCGTCTTCCTCACCGCCCTCTGCTTCACCATCCTCGTGGACTCCATCCTCCGCCTCGCCCGGCCCCAGCCCATAGACGACGCCCAGCTGGTGCTCATCGTCGGCACCCTCGGTCTCGCCGTCAACGTCGTGGGGCTCCTGGTCTTCCAGGACTGGGGCGCCTGCTGCCGGGGGCGACGCCCGGNTTGATGTTTTTTCTGTTTGTAGAACTTATACACAACACAGCGTTTCTTCTTTGAATGCAGGTGATTCACCAAATGACCAAAAGAGCCCTGAAGAGGGGTCTGAGAAGAAAAAAGAGAAAAAGTCCGAAGCCTTGAACATCAGAGGTATGACATAAAGGAGTATACTGCTGATGTTAAATTAACTTCAAACACTTTATGGTTTCCATTTCAGATTTACATACACACCCACAAATATCAGTAAGAAAGGGAGAAGTCCAGGACTCTTCTATGTAACTGGATGCAGTTATCTCTAGCAGAAACATTTTGATTTTATGAAATAGCATAAGGAGTTACAAAATAGTGCCATGCTGATTTGGCTTTAAGTGTGCTCACATTTTAATTTTTATCCTTATAAGAGTGCAGCTGAACATTTGGAAAGGAGACAAACCCTGTTGCACTAATATCAAGTCATTAGAGGCTTTACAGGATGGTAACACAGGTGCATCTTTGAGTGTCACTGATGTAGTAGTTGAGCAGTTTTCAACCTTAAAATGCTTTTGGGCAGAAAACAGAAATCCTTTTAAAAACCCAGGTTTTTAAATGTTGTGTTGTCAGCCTAAGGAAAGTGGTTCTGAAACCGGTGCTTCAGCATGGTGTTTTTGCTGGTGTGAACCCATCCCTGTGAGAGTGAGAGGATCAGCCCTTCCTATGGCTGTAATTTGGCAGGTCTCTGGGAGGCTGTGGAGTGAAACATAAAGCTACTCCTAGGAATAAATTACCTTCGTGTCTCTCGTGTCTGTATGTGTTTCTATGCATAGCCATTTATGTACCTACTCTGAGCAGAACCAAAAGCCCTGTTTTTGAGGGTATGAAATATTGAGGTTGTCCCCAAGGAAAGGACTGTCAGAAACCTTAATCAGAACAGTACTTTCAGGTTTCTTATGGTCACTGATCAGCAGCTGATATTCCCCTAGGGTTGTGTGAGTTTGCTTTGCATGAATTCAGCTTGAGAGGTCAGTATGGCAGTCAGGCACTTGGGTTTGCTGGGGTTTTTTTTTGTGTGTGTGTGTTTTTCAAAAGTGTTTGCAGAGCTACATAAATGCATCTGTAGGGGAAGATGCTTTGGAAAATCAAAGCATGTGCTAGAGCCACAACACTTGCTTGAATGTCTAGAAGTTGGTGTCACTGGATATCATGGCATTATAGTGGAAAGATTATTGGGTAAGGATAGACAAACTGTCACACTCAGAGATGGAGAAGAGAAGAGTAAGGAACCAACTACTTTAGAGGCGGCCTTGCTTGCCTGAACCACAGTGCTTAGGTATAAAGATAGTGGAAGCTTTCAAAAATGTCTGAAGGATAAGGAATTTTATGACAGTTATTTTAAGGTGTGTGTCATCTTTGATTTTTAAAGAGAAATTTTAAAGTGTTACTTTAGTATGTCACCTTTGCAAAATCTATTTTTATTGTCTTTATAAATATTCCTTGCTTCTGTAGTCATAAAGATATGTGTCTTTGAAATTCTGATTCAATCCATACTTTTAAGTTAGTTACAAGCTGTACTTGCTTCATAGTCACTTGGCACAAAAGTCTTTTGTTGTGGAACTGGAGCCTCCCTGAAAAACATGGCTGGACAAAATGGATTGGCAGAGGAATGGCTTCCTTGATTTTATAACTGGTAGGAACAGGAATCCATAAGTTCTGTCTGGTGAGATTAATTATTGTAGTGTGAAATTACTCCTTTTACTGCTTGAGCATAAGCAGAGTAGTTCAGTTAGACTTTGGAAAGCAAGCTATTGGAAACTGCTACCTATGGTCTTACCATACTGACTTCATTTAGTAAAAATTAATTTTTCCCTCCAGCTTATAATCATAGCTTTTTGGATTTGATAGGAAAATGGATACATTTCTGTTGGAACCCTAATTCTGTTATGCATTACCAGGATTACATATTAATTACGTTAAGAATGTAAAGTAAACATTTTTCCAAATTCTGTATTCTCAATTACTAATTAGTCAAAATTCTGGCATAGTTAGTTTTTTTCTTTAACTCTGAAGAAGGCTTTCTGAAACATTTTCCTGTTCTTTATAAGCTGGGCTCTCTTAGTTGCCTGGGCAATGCAACTGCATCCTGCCTGTCCCTCTTGTTAGTGTAACAGCTGATAGCCCAGGCTGAATCAGGACTATTTGTAAATGAAAAGGAAACACTGCAACACTGTTAGGAGGAGTAAAACCCCGTGGTAGTCTGCCAAATGGGGCAGAACACGCCTGACTCCAGCATAAAGAGCTGGACTCACCAGGAGCTTGTACTTTCTTATCTGGCCCAAGCGATTTGGAGGAACTCCAGAGGTTGTGGCATTCATTTCTCATATAGATCAAGGTGCGTGTACAGAGCTGGCAAGAAACAGCAGTGTGGGCAGAGTTCTAGGGCTAATCCAGTATCCAGCATCATCAAAACTCTGTGCTGTGTTGTTAGTGAGTTTTGGGGGAGCCTTCTACAGCTTCTCACTTGAAAGTGTATGTGATGGGGTTGTTAAAAAGAGATGGTTGATTTTCTACTCTCACAGCCCCCAGACAAAAAGTATTGACAAAAAAATTCACTTCCTATAGAGAGACATGTTCTGAATTCAGGCATGGGTTGGAATAAAATCTGAGTCTGAACAGTAAAAACTAACAAAACTGGAGCATTTTTGAGCAGTGATGGGAAAAGGGAAATTTATGTAGAGTAGTAAAAAGAAAAAGAAGAAAAAGGCACTGCTTGGATTATTGTAACTCTATGGCAGGAAGACTGCTTTGGTCGCTGTAGTTTAAAGAGCAGTGAAATATGTTACTGTAAGAGCCTGTTTCGTGTCTTTACCTTTTGTATAAAACCATCTTTATAAGATGTAAAAAGAGGTACCCAGCATTCCTCTCAGCGTAGTCCAGGCATTAAACCATGTGACTGACTCTAGAACCAGATTCTGATTTTTGCCAGGTCTGAAGGCTAGTAGTATTGATGGAACAAAGTTTAATACGACTGGTAATCAAGTTTGATCTAAAAATTGAAGTCTGAGGGTATTTGCATCCAGCTTAGATCTCACTTAGGCAATTTTTCAGATTTCAGCAGCATTACAGAAACTGGTGGGGGAAGGTAACTGTTATTGGGGGTGGTCTGCAGCTCTCAACTTCCAGGGTAGAATGGATAGATCGAGTTATCAATTTTTAATTTAGATTTAATGTGGCAGGATCTGCTAATAATCTTCATGCATTTAAGCAAGCACATTTTGTGTTACCATGGCATTGCAGTTGGATAGCAGTCACTAGCATATCCTATGTGCTTAATAATGCATCCCACTCAATCAGCAGTGCTTCAGAGTCAGTATTTCCCTTGCTGTTTTTTCCAAAAGCTGTTACTAAAAACTTTAGTTATGATATTAATGACTGGAATATTGCATTTTTCATGTCAAGTGGAACATAATTGAAAAATGCAGCATTACACCTCCCCCTAGAAAAAAACAAAACAAAGCAAAAAACCTCAAACCTGCCCCACTAATGGAAATTGTGCCATTTGTTTCAGGTGTTCTTTTGCATGTTATGGGAGATGCACTTGGATCTGTGGTTGTGGTAGTTACTGCTACTATCTTCTATGTACGTCCTCTGGGGAATGCTCCGTGTAATTGGCAGTGCTACATTGATCCAAGCCTGACAATAGTTATGGTGTTCATCATCTTGTCTTCTGCATTCCCACTTATGAAGGAGACCTCGACTATTTTGTTGCAGATGGTCCCCAAAGGTGTTGATATACAACTACTGAGTAAGTCAAACTTGTTGTTGAAATACTGTTAATTTTAATGGTGTATTTCAATGCATATGTTATTTGTGGAAGGACATGTTTGGATTATTTATTCATAATAGCTCTAAATTCTCAAGAACTGCAAGAAATAGTCACATGCCTGTGTCCTAGCAACATGACTCAAATCTCTCTGGATTAGTGAAAGCATGCATTTTGAGAATGTGGTACTCCAACAATACATCAAACATACCAGGTCTTGAGCTGTTAATGCTTTGTGTGGGTTATTTGTGAAAGAAACAACTTTGACTTGCAGTCTTTTCCAACCCTTCTGAAAGGGCTGCTTCTGAAAAGCTTCCAAAACATCTTAGAAATTTCCATTAAGGTTCATTAACTTTGTAGCTCTTAGGCACTGTTCATACTGGTTAATTGTGGGGTAACACTGGGTATTTCTGAAATTCCCTCATGCTCAGGAGTTAAATAAACCAGACGATGTGGGATCTTCATGGAGGAAGTGATACTGTAGTATTTCCTCTGTGAGCAGCTGGTAAATTGCCATTAGGGAGCTTGAGGGACTGGTGAATCCAAAAGGAAGGGTGCCGTGTTCATCACCTGAAGGCTGAACTGAAGGCAGCTGGGAGTAGACGCATTGTGTATATCTCTTCTGAAATGATAGTTTTGACGCTGCTGCTTTTGGATGGGGTGCCTGGTGAGGTAGCTGATAATTAGCCAGAGCACCAAAGCCCCTGATACCTTTCCCTTATGTCTTCCAGCTGACAGACTAGCTTGCGTACCAGGGGTCAGCAGCCTCCACGAGGTGCACGTCTGGGAGCTTGCAAGCAGGAAGAACATTGCCACTCTTCATATAAAGTGCCAAACCCCTTCTGATTACCAGGATGCTGCTCACAAAATACGGAAGGTTTTCCACGAGGCAGGAGTCCATTCCGTGACCATCCAGCCCGAGTATGCTGACCACAAGACCTCACACCTACTGTGCAGCTCACCGTGCATCTCAAAAGCCTGTGACTCTCATCTGTGCTGCAGCCAGAGGGAGCCCCCCCGGGCTGAAACGAATGGCTACATGGAGAAAAGTGAAAGCTCCCTCTCTGCACAGCACAAAGACAATGGTTCAAGGAAAAGGGACGTTGAAATCCCTGTGGAGGACCCAGTGGCAGAGGAGAGCGTGAAAAACGTGAAAAATTGTGACATGTCCGATGACAAATCACAGTTGGGTAGTACGCGATTTTAGGCAATTTGCTCTGCTCTGTGTCATGTTCTCATGGAGCAAACATATCCTGGCTGGGAAGGGGGGCATCGGTGGTTGTAACTGAAGTTGGTGTGGCAAAAAGATTTCTGTGCTTTAGCTGTAAACCAAAATGCACCTAAAACACCCTTGTACCTGAACTAAGGATTAAGATTTCCACCAAGGCCGCTGCATTCATGTGATTTTTGTGATGCAGCCTTACCCAGTTCCTTACCAAACTAAGGCTGAATTCCTACTCTTAGAGTGGATGGGGTGTATCGCTCTCTGTCTGCACTGATGTTTGCAGTTCATGCCCAATAGCACTGGGAAAGAACCTCTGATCTTTCCTGCTGGAGTGAGCTGTTTCTTGAAAGCCCTGTGGCCAGTTAATGATTGTACTGGGGCTGAAGTACTGTATATTTATAAAGGACTTCAGTAGAGATGCTTTACTGATCCTTAAGCCCCATTTTTGCATGGACAGTTCATTTTTAACAGTAACAATTCTGGCCAGTGGAGTTTGTGAATGAAATTAAGAGTGGGTAGGGGGAAGAACTCAGGAATTTTGACTTGTGTTATTTTCTTGATTGACTCTGGTATTTAGGGACAGAGCAGAAGCTGGTCTTGCTTCTCTGCAAGTAATACTGGAGTCCCAGCCTAATCACAGATGAGTGTACTAAGGAATAGGCTGCTTGTCATGAAAGCAAATAAGTACCTACTAACGTTGTCTGTACTGATTCTAGCAAATAGAAATGCAGGCAGTCATCCAATTAACTTTTATCTTTTTCACTGTTATGATTGTACCTCTCAGTCTTTTAAAATTCTTATTATCCTTTTCCTGACAACACAAGTTCCAAGAGCCATGGTCTTATTTCATCATTGTGCAGGATGTTTGCATTATCTTTAACACTGAGTCTGTCATTATTCATGCTGAATAAATAAGCTACAGTTTATTATGAACAGTTGAAATTCTGCCATTCGATTATTAAGGCATAATTTAATATTGTATTAATTAAGGAAGCACCTTTAAAGTCTTGTATGCAGTATTATCACTCAGAGGGAGCTTTAAAAAAATTAAAGCAGGAAAATTTTCCTGGTTTAGTCTCAATGATTTCTTGTTGGCTGGTTTTAAAGGTCATGATGCCTTGAACCCCACCTCTGCCCTGGACCTCTTCCCCCGGCCCAAAGGTGTATTTCCAAGTGTATTTAGTGAAGCAGTTCACTATCTTTTTGCTTCTTGCTCTTTCTGAAGGTATGTAAGGGTGCTCTAAGGCAAACAAGGTGATGTGCCCTGTCCCCAGTGCTGGATTTCAGTCAGGTATGTTCTGCAGGTTTCTGGGAGGGGAAACCCACTATTCAATCCACACTGAGTCTAGTTCTTGGTCTCCCTGGCTATGCAGA
The DNA here is from genome assembly GCA_013397315.1 of Donacobius atricapilla. Taxonomy (NCBI): domain Eukaryota; kingdom Metazoa; phylum Chordata; class Aves; order Passeriformes; family Mimidae; genus Donacobius; species Donacobius atricapilla. The sequence continues at coordinate 28,032 of WBMY01009760.1, read as the reverse complement.
TCAGATCCAGAAGCTCCCAAATATATTTTGCTGGCAAAAGCAGCCTTTCAATGGTCTGTGCGGCCTGGACAGGCTATTTTATCCATTTATTCACAGGGACACCTTTGTAAAATAGTGGTGTCTTTACCTCAGTGACACCTTAACAGAAAGGGCAAATCGATTTCCAGCCTGGGCTGGAAAAATACCAGGACCTCCTTGTGAGGATGGCTTAAAAGCAGCCAACTCCTTATTAATAAAGATGATTGCAATAATTCAATGAATATTAAAACACACAGCAGGATATTTTACTGCTTGGAATGTAGTATTTACTGAAGCAGTGATTTCAGTCTAAATAGAACATTTCTAGAATTATAATTACCCCTTTTAAACAGATTTTTGGATGAATTAAGGTATTTTATACAATTTCATTGTAAGTTTGTATCATGTAAATTAACCTATTAATATAATTAAGAGCTGGATGCTCCAGGCTCTTTGATTCCATTGGCAGCAGCAGGATCTCGCTTGACAGTTATTGCATGGGTTAATGTAAATCAGGAAATATTGTAAGAATTGCTTTATCTTTTAAAAGCATGTGTCATGAAGTAAGACAGCCCTTTCTTCTGTTCTTTTTTTCCCCTCTTTATTTTCATCTGTGATGATGCGTAGATGTAAATAACAAATATATTTGTCGTGTTTTTGAGAACTGGAATAGAAATCTCCCAAAATAACAACAAAGTCTATGGGAGAGCTTTCTTCCCAAATATTCTCTAAAACAAGCACCCTTTCATAGTTGTGCATAATTATTTGTATCTTAAATCAGGTGATTTGATATATATATATGTGTGTGTATGTATATATATATATACATATTTTGTGAAATGGTTGAAAGTTGGAATGGCAGTATTTACTCTGGGATTAAGGAAAACTAGTACGTGTGATATTGGGGCATTTGTTAAAATTTTTATTATTCCAGTGTTAAAACCGTGGCTGTGTATTTTTTAAAACTTATAAAAGTGTTGTAAACTGAAAATACAATGAAATAACATTCTTAAACTTTCTCTTGTCTGGTTGAATGTACTGTAACTGCTGTCCGTGAATAAATGGGAAAATACCAGGGATTATAGAAGTCTTCATAGATTTTGACAGATTATAATGACAGATTTTAAATTTGCTTTATTACTTAAGCAAGCAAAACGAACAGAGCTATGTTGTTCATGACTTAAACCTTGCTTTCTTTTTGTGTTGGGACTTCCAGGGTATTCAACTAAGGTTTCTGACCAGCATTTTTGCTCTCATCTGAGTAACGAAATATTTTTCTCCTGTACTGTGCATCCCCTCTACTTCTGTGGGAGACTTCATTCCAATCTGTAGTATTTGGTATTGGCCTATTTCCCTTCAGTTCTCGGCATATTTCTTCTAATTCTGTTGAAGCAGGCTTCCCTTTTGAGATACAGTATATTTCCATGTTAACCCTTATCTATGGGCACTTGTTCTAAATTCTTTTTTGCTGTCTATTGCACTGTCATAAGAGCTCTGTTCTGGCCTCTTTAGCTGAATTACTTTGTTTCCACCCCCTGACAAAAATCAAAAGGTTGATTGTGCTGCTCTGTCCTCCTCAAGCACTGCCTTATGATTGTCTCTCTTGATTTTCGGGTGCTCTTGCAACGAGTGTCTTCTGTCTATTGCTGCTGGTGGCAAAGGAAACCTGTTTAAATTATGTGTGACTTTCAACTAGTTGTCCAACTCCTGTGGATGTGATCCATAGCCAGTCATACATGTGACCTAGTAGCATGATGACAAAACCTTTGCTAGGCTTGCCATATCATTTTGCAGTAAAAGTGAAACCTGGAATAAATTAACATGACACTGAAGGCAACAGCAATTTAAAGGCCTTCTTCAGCTGTGTGCCTTTTCTTAAAGGGCATCAACTCTTTGTCACCTTTTCATACATGCCAAAAGTGCCAAATTGATTTTTTTCCTTCTTCTTCTGAAACCCTCTTCTTCCTTATTAAGAAAACTGCTATTATTTTCAGGAGTATTGCCTTTGTTTTGCCAGTTTTCATTTGGCTTCCTTTTCCTTGTCTTCTTTACAATACTTACCTTGACTCATAGTGCAAGTGTGGTTTTCCCCTCTTAATGTTTTTTCTTGTTGTCTCTTCAATAAAAGCAGGATATTTTTGATAGCCTGGTCACGGTGATCTACCAATAATAAAGTTTAGAAATGCCTTTTTATGCACTGGTTTAATTTTTGCACTCCATTCTATTAAAATACACCCACTTTCTGGTTTTACAATGTGGCATCTTACCATTGCAAATCAGTTTTTGACCTTCTTTATTTTTTCCTAGTCTTTCCCTCTCCCATTCCTGATTATAATGCTTACTGTCCTGAATACTCCCTTTTATTCTGTACTTTGAAGGGAATATGCCAGCACCTGAATTTTTCCCAAAGAGGAGTTCACTACCCGAGTTGTATGGATGGCTTGATGTGAGCTGCTCCGAGGACTATTTTGTGTCCTATGGTCTGTGTAGTCATCCTGAGAATATGAACACATGTGTTTATGTATAATTAAATTCTTTATAAACACTCCACCGGAATCAACTTCTTAATAAAGGTGGATTTCTAAACCTGGGAAGGTATAATGAAATCAGGAGCGTTCATGGGTCATTCATTAACATCTCGGGGGAAATCTTGGTAAAAGATAATTCAAAAGCTATGAACATTCTTTAGGTTTTACTACTTACCCTGCTGTACAGTGGAAGCACTTTCTATGTTAAATACTTTATTTGAACAGTGATACCTTGATGTAAGGATGTCACTGTAGAAGATTGTTACATTTATGGAGCTGTGTTGCTTAAAAGTTTCCTCCATATTTTTTGTTCCTTGTGTGATTTAAGGTGCCAAAATGTAATTTCCATGATTGCTGAATCTCACTGTGGTTTTATTAACTATTAGTGAGAAATCACTTAAAGTTTTAGGTACAGTTATATTTTTATCAAAATGAACTTTGAATGTCATGTAAATAAAGTGTGTTTTTAAATAAAACTTTGTTCTGAGCTTGATGTATGCTAGCAATATGAAGCTTGTGTCCAGATAATTTTAAGACTTTTGTATGAGTGAAATTTGTTCTCATCCTGTGAAACAGTTAATGTTGCAAATTTTGTATGTCTTTAGAAGAAAAGGGGATCAATACTCAAAAGCCTTTCTTCTGCAAGCAGACTTGTGTTTTGCCACATGGAGAAAGTTAAACGTGTATATTGTGATTCTCACTCCTGGGTTTCATGACCTGAATGCACATGCTAGAAATGGGATGAGGTCTAACACTACAAGTTTAGGTGCTGTTTTTAGAGCAGCAATCCTGGAGGTGCCCCCAGACGTTGCTCTCTTCTTAGCATCAGTATCAGGAATCTGCCAACTGGTCCCTACCCTGTTGTGTCCAATTCTCCAGTTGTTTATGTCCCTACTTATTTAGTTAACAATAATAAATAAGGAGGCAGTGGTCATTGTGCTTGGCTTTTAGTTCTTCTGTTTTTTGATTCTGTCTGAGTGGCCGATGCCACATAAATGCTTCATAAGAAATTCAGTTCATGTTTGACCAATGTATTTCCTGTGCTTTTGTGTGTGGTTGGTGTTACTCAGCTTGTAGATGATGGACAAATGGTGATTTGGAAGACAGGACTGAAAAATTTTTAAAGCAATTCCTGACAAAATTGAAATTATACATAGATTTATAGAATGTTAAGGGGTTGGAACTGACCTTAAGTATTACTTAGTCCTACCCCTTCCGCCATGTGCAGGGATATCTCCCACTAAACCAGGCTGCTCAGGGTCTTACCTAATCCAATCTTGAACTCCAGGGTTGGGGCATCCACAAACTCCTTGGGCAACCTGTTCTAGTGTCTAATCACCCTCACAGTAAAGAATTTCTTCCTAATATCTAAACAAAATTTCCCATCTTTCAATTTGTACCCATTATTCCTTGTCCCATCACTGCAGTTCCTGAGGAAGAATCTCTCTCCAGCTTCCCTGTAGCCCCACTTCAGATACTGTAAGGCTGCTATGAGGTCTTTGCATAACCTTCTCTTCTCCTTGATGAACAAACCCCAACATTCTCAGCCTGTCTTCCTAGGCAAGGTGGTCCAGTCCTCCTATCAACTTTGTGGCCTCCTCAGAGTTGCTCCAACAGCTCCATGTCTTTCTTATGTTGGGGTCACCAGATCTGGATGTAGCACTGCAGGTGGGGTCTCACCAGAGCAGAGCAGAGGGGGAGAATCACCTCCTGTGACATGGCCATGCTGCTTTGGATGCAGCCCCAAGGCATCTTTTGCTTTCCAGGCTGCAAGCACACATTGCCAGCTCTTGTTGAATTTTTCATCCACCATCACCTCCAAGTCTTTCCCTACACGGCTGCTCTCAACCACTTCTCTACCCAACCTGTGGGTATGTCTGGGATTGCCATGACCCAGGTGTAGAACCTTGCAAAGAAACAGTTTCCCTGCTGCACACACTGACATAAGGCACCTGAAATTCTACGACTTCTCTACACAGAGGCCCTTGTCTTGTATCTCGGTCTTTTTGGAGCAGAAGGTGTTTTTCCACCTTAGAGGGCTGCTGCTGTTTTGGTACGTTTGTACTCTCCAAGAAGCCACAGAAATAGGATGAGTTTGGGCTGGATGTGGTAGACTGTGTTTTTAAAAACAGCTTCCAAAAAAGGTCCACAATCTACATAGCTTCTTATGCATTCAATGTTAATTTATGCAAAATGTTTGTGCATTCAAGTTATAATATATTTTTGTAATTACAATTTGTTGTTTTTCCAAATGCATGATTTTAAACCCATACCTTTCTGCATGGACATTTTAGGTGGCTGCTATGGATTCCCCACAAATGGGTGTATATTTATCGGGTGGAAATCTTGTTCTTGCCCAAAGCTGTAGTAAGAAGTGAGGAAATAGCAGTGATCACAAATGGGGGTGAAGGGTCAGTTAAATTCTCTGGCAAATTTAGAATGTATCTGGGTGGCAGTTAGTGAATCTTCCAGTTAGGATAAGGAGAAGGTTCAGTAAAACAGAGTAGGAAATGTGCAATGAAATGCCAGTGGAAGTTAATGAGGTATTCATCAGGGATGAGTAAGCCTTTATCTCTTCAAGGACACAAGCCTTGCCCTCTGATTCAAATACGGAATTTATTGTTGAGTCCTAGTTGTATTTTACAGGCAGAGAGTTATTTTGATATAAAATGGTAGCTGGAAAAGCGTAATTGCAATGCTTACCATCATCTCTCTAGAGTGCCACTGGGGGTTTGTGGTTGAACTTGTCTCTACTGAAATGACATTGGCTGTCTGATGAAAGAAGCACATATCTTGGTCAACAGAGGGAGCAGGGTTTTGAACAACCATGAATTGTTATCAACTACTTGTATATTAGTCAATTAATTGTACCTGGAGACATTCCCAGGCACAGAGAGCAGTCGGCACACAAAAGCTTTTATCTAGGCTCGGGAATTACTCTGGGAGAGGATGGCTCCTTGCTGAGGCCCAGCTCAGATTAAGTCCTTGACTCTGGGCTGTGCCTGGGAATGGCTGGGAGAGCAGTAATTGACATGGGCTGGGAAATGCTTGAACACCTTACTAATAGAGATGATCACAGTTCATTCCCAGTTTCAGTTTAATTTGCCAATATTGATGAGGGCCTTGGTCCCTGAGCCTCCGCTCTATTTTGCAAGGTAGCAGAACTGGCAGCTGGAAAAGGACATGAGGCTGCTGGTGGTTTCTTGGGCTCTAGGGTGGAAAGGTTTCCTGTCTTTCCTCTGCATCAGTGCACAGGGCAAGGTGGGTGGGGAGAGGCTGCCCTGATCAGCAGTGCAGTCAGCAGATAACATTATCACCCCAGCTGCTTGCATGGCTCTGGAAATGAAAGGTGCAAGGCAAGTGGCACGTTTGATATGGCTCTGCCCTTTGCTTTACCTCCTTCCAGTCCTAGTGAATTCTTATTTTTTTTCCAATGTTCACCCATGTTTAATAAAGCTCTAAGTCTGTTTAAACATACATTGCTGATCACCCTGTGGTGAGGAAGTGGAAACAAAACAGTGGTAAGAGGCTTCAGGATGCGTGTGGGGAAATAACCCAGTGATGACTTTATACAAGTCATCAACATGACACAGTAGGTCCACAACCTAGGGTACAGAAAATTTTACAAGTATAGGATTGCATAATTCACGAGGTGGAAAGCAACCCTTTTTAAAATAAACATCTTAAAAATCAGTCTTGTAAAAAGCATCTGATGTGGACACACCAATCCTTCAAGATGTAAACCAGCAAGTACAACTGGTAGTGGGAAATCAGCACAGTGAATGCCATAACATCTTGCAGAGCAGAATTCTGTTCAATTAGCTGTTTCTTTTTAGAGTTCCCATATGAAGTAGCGATGGTAGCCTTCCTGCATACCCATTTCCTTTGCCCAAATTGGTCACAGAAAGAGGTTTTTTTTTATGGCCGGGCTTTAAGTGTCCAGCATTGTGCAGGGTCTACTCTGTGGCAAAACACCTACCAGCAGCACAGTACCTGCAGCTCTTTGTGCTGTTGGTGCAGGCTTCAAACAATTGCCCCCAAATGATTTTGGTGACATTGCCATCTGAGGAACACCCTTCTACCCATGAACATCTCTGGTGCGTAATTTCTAGGAGTGTAAGTGAGTGTTCAGTGAGCCCAGTCTGGGTGCAGCTTGATAACTCACAAGAGGGGGAGAGAATCACAGCCCCCAACACCTTTGCATGGTGCTCAGAGGAGCTGCTCCCTAGCCCTCACTGAGGAGGAAGAAGCTTCTCCCCCACTGCCATGCCAGTTTTGGGGGAGAAGACCTGTGGTGGATCATCTGCTCCGCCTGTGCTGTGGCAAAGGGATGTCATGCATCCCCCAGGATAAGCTGGGGATGGGGAAGGATCAGCTGTTGATGGGGAAGGATTTGCTGAGGTTTTCAGAGAGGAAGAGTGGGAGCCTGGGGAGCTCCCTCAGCAGCCCCCACGAACACTGTTCTCTGAGTGCCACCACTGCTTTCCAGCATAGTTTCTGAGGCCATCTAGAAGTGGGCAGTGGTGTAGGCATCTTTCTGCCTCCTACTCCTGATGCTTTTTACTTGAAGGGAAGTGGCCTACTTGAAAATATGTTGAGGCATTTTTACAATTCCCCTTGATTCCCATTGTCTCCAGACATTTTTTTTCATTTGTTTGCAGTAGCTCCTCTTTGCCCCTGCCCTTTATTATATGAAATATGAAATCTGATCTTAACCAGCCAGCTTCTTACACTCACAATGACAGCTAGTCCATCTACCCCTAAAAGTAACACTGGCACAACTTTTACGCTAATATGCTGGCACTGTGTGTGCGAAAAGAAAGAATAAAGCAAAAGCAGAGACCTCAAGGTATAGTTCTCCTAACAGCTATGAAATTCTACAAATGATGAAATGGATTATGCTTCCTCCTGGCTGTAAGGCAGGGTATTGCTCCTCCAAGAAAGAAACTGATCTTTTTGGGTTAGTGGTTGGGCTGACATGAAGGCTAGTCCCAAAGCCTGCCTTTGGCAGAGAGCACATCAATGTCCTTGTGACTCTTTCAGCCCAAGAAGGAAAGGATTTGGCTCCTGATGCAGGAATACAGGAGCAGGCTATCTACTGGTGGAAGCAAGCAGAAATGTCTTTGCTAGAAGGAAGTCCTGGCTATTTTCACCAGTTGAAAATCTGTCCCTGTGCTCTGCTCTTCTCCATGTGGCAGGGAACTGGGCTGCCAGCACAGCAAGGAGGGGTTACACAGTGACCCAGATGTCACCTTAAGGGGATGAAAATTAATTTTTCTGGCTACAGTGGGGATCTCCAGGGACCCACTGGCAATCATTCCCTACTCCTGCAGGTTCCTGTAGAGTCAAAGGCTTCTGCAAATTATTTTATATTTGCAACCCCCAACTCACACTTATGTTGTTTCCTTCTGAAAGACAAACACTGCCTCTCCAAGCACTTTGTGTCCTGGCCAAAGGATAATCATGTGAGGCAGCAGCAACAGGAGGCTGAGGGGAACAAAAAGGAGCCTGGCTCACAGAGCTCTTTCAAAGCAGTTGTTTCTTGGCCAAAGAGTTCAGCAGCGTACCTCTGACTTCCTTGAATCCAGCATCTCTGTCCACCCCCATGCCTGCGCTGCATGGGTCAGGGTAACCTTCTTCATATGGGACATACACAAAGCAAAAATGGTTCTGGGGAAATGTGGCTTCAGGACACGGATCCATAAGGAAGAGAAGTATGGAGTCTCTTGTAGAATGGAGGTTGTTTCCACAGCAGGTGCCAGCAGCAATGGGTCTGATGAAGTGGAGAAATGTCTCATACTTAGGGCATATTCACATATATGCATGTATTTATTTTTGCATGCACACACACATGCTTGCACACACACTTATGATACTGACCATATATGGCCATATTTATTACCATAACTCAGCAAACTCAAGTTCTTGCTTTAGTCACAGTGCCATAAAAATACCTTTTACTGGGTATCCCTGGTATCTCCTTTCTGCTTATTATTTTGAAATTGGACCAATTCAATATGTCAGGATTTCACAGTTGCCCTTTGCGTCTGCCTGGCAGAAACCTTAGAATCAGGGTTTTGTGTGTATTTTGTATATTTTCTGTACAATTATTGAATACTGCCATGCGGATCCCAGCTGTGGGAGGCCTCTTTCTGCTAGGTTCTGAAGCTGTGTCAAGGGCAGAGGCATAATAAGTGGACTTTCATTGTCCTGGGGTTCAGATTTTCCCTGCTGTGTTTGATCTGGGTAGAGAGGAGCACAAAGGTGGTGTTTAAAAGTTAACGAGACATGCACAGGGAGAAAAGAAAAGGGCATGGATAGACAAATAGAGCCAGTCCTCTTGGAAAAGTCCTCCTACTGCTCTGTTCAGTGGGCAGTTACTACTACAATGTGTTTTTTTGGCTGGCAACAGCCACAATCTGACCAGCTCTTATCACCCCTCCACAAGCTTGCTGGGCCCTGCTCCACCCTGCCTCTATCTGAGCACTCTAAACTTTGGCCCCCTCAATCCCTTTGATTATTTTCCTTCTGCTTGCTTGTTCTCAGATGCTTTCTTCCTTGTCATTCAGGGCCCCCCTAATCATCTTTCTTTCTTGCTCATCTGTTCAGGGCTGCCAATCTCTCCCTCTCCAGCATGCTGCTGGCCAATTTGCACTTGCTGTTTTTCTGCTTGGAGACCTCCTTAACATGGTCCTGCAAAAAATCTAAAAGGGAATCATTCAAAGTGACCAGGTCTAGGGCTTAAAAGTGCAGCCAGCTTGAAAATTAACTTGCCCTTTACAGAACTGCTGTTCAATTATATATCTAGATGTGGACATGGAATATACATTGCTGGTTAATTTTCTTTTTTATTGAAAACTGCCCAGAGGTTAGAAAGTTTGAAGATATGAAAACTCAGCTTAGTTGTTGTGGCTAAGTTGAAGTGTTTTTTAACACTACTACCAGCACCACCATTAACATGAAAAGAAAAGGCTGTGGTGACTAGTTTAAAGCAATTGGAGAAAAGCATCAATGTAAAGATATTCTGTAATACTGCTGCTAAAGGAAATACTTCTGAACCCTCAAAGATTTTGTGGGGAACCATGAAAATCAGGGGTATGGGAAGTGTTTTTCTTGATTGTTTTCCACAGTCTTCCTTCAGGATCATATAATGACTCCAAGACAAAGCTCCCTCCAGCTGCTGAATGTTCTTCCTTTGCCAAACACCACAGATAACCTCAAGAACATCCTTCAGGTGCTGCTCATCCACAGCACTGACAAATCCCCTCTTTTTAAAAACTGTTTCTTTTCTTATTGGAGACCAGGCTGGCTAGACTGCCGTCAGGTGGATGTGCCATGGGCCTGACCTGTGCTCAGCCCATTCCTCCCTTTGCCACTTTGGTCCATCTGCCCTCAACAGGAGTGCTCAGAAAAACCCAGAGCATCCTCTGCGGCATGATTTTTCTCAAGACATTGAGAACATTTTAGAGCACTTGACGTGAGCACAAGTTCAAGAAGAACACACCCACATGTGTCTCTTGTTCTTGATTTATTGTTTGGGGCAGGGAAGAAAAGAGGGTGTTTTGGGTTCAGTGACAATAGGGGTTTCTACGTGCTCTTTACTCAGCACTGTGTGCTTTAACATAAACCTCTTGACCCCTGGAGAACTGTCACTGTCATGATAACAAGCAGACATGAGTTAATGCCTTTAATAGCCTTTCATATGGTAAAAAATTTCCAGGGTTTACAGCTTTGAACTTGTTATCCCATACCACATTAATACAACTGTATTTACAAAGTGATTACAAGGGCACTTCTCTTGAGATAGGCAACTTTTATGAATGATTAAACAATTCTGACTAATTTGAGTGCCGTTACACATTTAAAGAAAAGAAATCTAACAGATCCTGACCAAAGATTCCAGGCACTTAACCTTTCAATCTGATTAATTAAAAATGAAGTTCAGCTGATTTGAAGGACTGATGATTCCACCTTCACTGAGATCATGGGCACTGTGGGACTGAACCCCATGAACTTCCACAGTGGCACCCATCACAGATGTTTGTTTTTCCTGGCTGAACCAATGGCTCTGCCCTCTCAATTATTTTCTTTTTGATCCCCCCCTCTCCTTTGGGCTTTCAGTGATAAAGCTATGTTAATAAGGCTGAATTTTGTTTGCCCAGCTGGACATGGTAAAGGAACCCTCTGAAGTCTTCTTTGATCACATACTAAGGGGTAAATGCTTAGAAATGTTTATATAGAAATATACTGAAGTTTATTGCTCTAAATACCACTAAATGTTCCTTTATTGGGAGAGCACCTGAGAGTGAAGGTCAGATCCCTGTTTTGCAGATGTGCTAGAAACATAAAATGGCTGGTGCTTCTGAGCCTGAAGAGTTTAAAATAGAGACCAAATTCTCAAACTTCTGGTTGATTTGAGAATTTTTTGATGTGAATTTTACTTTTTAGTGGTGTTTGATGTGGTTAACCAAGCTAGCTATGAGGAAATGGGTGTCAGGAGCATGCGTTACTGTTGTTTCTTGGTAGCTTTGTCTTGAGTTCAGATGTACTGATGCTGAGTCCAGTTATGAGTTAGTACACCAGGATTTATGCATGTAGATCTATTTTAATCAGAAGACTCATTGAATTCAGTGGTTGTAGAAATAGCTTAGGCTTAATAAAGAGGCTAAGAAGTTAGTGAGTCTATGGCTCTGAAAGGAATGTTCGCTCTGGCTCCCAGTCCTGGTGCCCATATCAAGCTTTTTGCTTCACCTGTTGATTCAGAAAGGAAGTTATTTGGTCCTTGATCACAGGCCTGTGGCAGCCAAGGGCCAATATCCTTTTGTAGGTCTTAGGCTGGCAATATAATTCAAATAATGCTTTCCAAGAAATATTTCATTAAGTCCTTCATTAAAGTAATGACCTTCACTTTTGTGGATATTGTGCTGAACTGGAGCTGTATGGGAGCAGAGGTCTGTACTATCAGGAATTTTATTATATGCCTGAAGTAGTTCCTTTGTTTCTTATCTGCTTATCACACTGTGCAGCCAGAAATCTCCTTTCTGTAAGCTGTACACAGAACAACTTAAGTATTAATTTTAAACTATGTGGGTTTCTTAGTGAGCAAGTAATTAGCTACTTATCCTGCTTTTTGAAGGCATGCACCTCTTCTATTACATTGCCCAGGGATCAGCAGCTGTTCAGTAGTAAGAGACATACATTTACATGGTGATTCCCTGGCACGTCTTGCATGATCCTTAAAAAGCATGACCCTGATGAGCCGCCTTCCCTTACATCTGCATCTACATCCCTTACACTTGCATCTCAGAAGGGAATAAGGTTACTTAATGTAAACTGAATCACATTTCAGATTTCATTCAACAGGAAAAATCCAAATGAGAGAATTGCTGTCATCTTAAAGAAGACTTAGGCTGCACATGCATCTGTCTTGGCCTGATGCAACTAAGCAGGGTCCAGTTCAGTGCTTGCTTGAGAGACATTAGGAGTGGCCTGCTCAGACTTCAGGTTTATTTCTGAGGAATGGAAGGTGACTGCTATCTCTTGTCCTCATCCCCCATCTATGCCTAAAATCCTCCAGGGGAAGGTGATATGTCAATAAAACAGAGAAATCATGTGGGAATTCATATGAAATGGTGGGAAGAAGGAGGGCTGAGTCAGACTTCACCTTTAGTCTTGAAGATCAGCATAATCTCCAGAGCCATTATGTAAGACCCTGGATCTAAGTGTCGCTCTTTATGCCTTGACATAAGCCAGAGATGCAAACCTGATAAATATTGTATTTAAGACTTTCACTTGCTCTGGCTTCATATTGATGTCGCAAATGGAATTTTTCCTGGTTCATGCTGGAATAAATCAAGGTAGGATCTGAGCCATGGTATCTTGAATTCCCAGTAACAAGTCTAGTCTGAAATACAATAGATTTAAAATCCTAGTGAGCTTACTAGGCACTGGAACATGGTCAAAGGTAAAGCTTTTGATGACTCATGGGATTTTGGTATCAACAAAGTGAGGAATAATTTGTAATAATGATTCATAGAAGAGACAGAAAGTAGTGGTCAAAGGTGAGATGAATCATGCTGCCAATGAAGCTCCATTTTGCTACTGATTCATGCCTTCCTAAGCCAGAAGAAAGCTGCTTTAGAGAAAATCACTCTATGAGAGTGGCTTCAGGAGATCTACAATTTTTAAACTACCAATGCTTTACAAACAAAAGCATCTGCCACTTGTTTAAAACCAGAATTTTCTCTCCACATTGCCACTCCTTGGTTCTCTACTCTTCTACACAAACCGCACACAGACTGAAACTGGCAATGCTGTGTTGTTGATACCACAGCTGTTCCTCCAGCACTGCCAGGTTGTGAGGTACATGGAACTGTGCTAGCTGCTATCCCTCTGCCAGGATGGGCATGGGCTCAGAGTATTTTCTCCTTGCTCTTCATTTTCATCTCCTTTTTCGAGGTGCTGCAGGCTAAGCTGTCACCTGCATCACATTGCCCTCTGCAGTACTTCAGCTACAGAGGCAGAGACAGGTCTTCACTAACACTTGTTGAATTCAGCCTGTTGAAGATTTGGATTCATTGAGGTCCTTACAGGGAGCCACCCATTGCTGTCTCAGGGACAGGAAGGCAGCTTTATGGCTTTTTTGGATGTGGGGGGGAACTCTTGCTGGACTTCTGACTCATCTTTACGTTTAAGTCAACTCTGAAGAAGGTGCATTTGTTCGATTTGTTTAGGTTAATGTGTGCTAAGACCCCCTCCCAAAACAGCAGCATTTATGTGTGCTCAGTGCAAACAATCCCAAAGTAATAAGCCCAAATGTTTCAAGATGTTGTTAGATAAAAGCAGATGAAAGAGCATAGGGGAGGAGACTGGTGCTGGTTGTCTTAGGTTGGCTGGTGCATCGTGTCAAACTATTTGCCATACAAGGAAATCATAACGAATAAACCAGGGCCATCCTTCAGGTGAAGTATGAAGCAAGACTTAAAGAAGTATGTAACGGAAGATCTCTGCACAGTACTGATCTAATTTCCCTTTCCTCCAAAACATAATTTAAAGACCTAGTTAGTGAAATTTCTCCTGCAGAAAAGATATTCTTTAGGGTGTTAATTTGCAGCATCATAAATAGTACGTAGCAAGCAGAAACCTACAAGACTACTTAATAATATATTTTATAAACCATTCTGGTTATTAGTGGGCAATGCTGAAAACAGGTGGTGTTAAAATAGTACTTATTGGAAGAAAACTAGTGCTGCAAGTACTTGAGATGAGCACAACAAATTTCAGGTCTGAAAATCATAATAAACTGATCAGTGAAGATGGTCTTTCTTAAATCAGATCCCTGTCTCAAAGAGGATTGCCTGAAAGAACATCTTTCCTCTTTGCTGTAGAGAACAGGTTTTTTTCAGATATTTGCCCATTTACCAGTAAACTCTGGTGAGTGTGGAGTTAAAGCATTTTCAAGATACATTTCTGCATGATGTGATTAAAATCTGGGAAATGTAAATAGTCCCAGGAAAGCTGTTTTATATTTGATTGCTGCATTCTAATGATCCCTAATGATCAGCAGACTAATGGGACATAGAGATGATGGGTTTAAGAACAATGTGCAGGAAAGACAGGAAAAATGAGCTTCCAGAGAAAGTTAGAGCTTTTCCACAGTAAAAGTGGTAAAACATTCCAAGTCATAAAATCATGGAACACCTTTTGTTGGAAGGGACTCACAGGGGTTTTCCAACTGCTGGCCCTGAACAAAAGAGCCCCTGATAATATCCAAACACTTATTGAACTCTGTCAGGATTGGTGCTGTGCCCACTTCTCTGGGGAGCCTGTTCCAGTGGCCAAACACCTTTTGGGTAAAGAACCTTTTTTTAATATCCAACCCAAACCCCCCTTGACACAACTTCAGTCCATTCCCTCAGGTCCTGTCACTGGTCACCACAGAGAAGAGAGCAGTGCTTGTCCCTCTGAAGTGTAGATGTAAGTATTAGAAAGCAGGATAGAGTAGAAAAAAAGTATTTCAAGGTCTGGGAATTATTTAAGGAAGAGGTATAAGAAATATTAGCTAAAGGTGATCTCATTTTCTTTCATCTGAAACCCTTCTTCCAAAAACTTTTTGAAATTCTTTTTCTGAAGATTCCTCTGCTTTTGGGCTGCCTACCTCTGAGCTGGGAGAAATCGTGGCTGTTGCAAAGGCCTAACACAATTATAAGCTCAAAAAATAAATCAGACAAACCCCCTCATCCCAAACCCAGTCCATTTAGTTATGGGCACTTCAAATATATTTTCTTGCAGTATGTTGAAATTAATTTTTAGCCATTTCTTCCCTGATATGCATGACAGTCCTGGCTTCTTTTCTGCTCTAGAAAATAGGAGATTAGTTATCATTGTTACACGCAGGCACAAACGTAGCAATGCCTATGACACAGGTACCCACATTAAAACGTTTGAGGCATATGTAATAAGAGGAAGTGACATGGAAACTAGGGAAGTTTACCCAGGATAATTAACAGTTTGAACCCAATAACTCTCATAACTGTAATATGCACGGATTTTCCATTGCACTTTCTCCTCTACAATTTCTTTATAGGTTATTGAAGTATCACTGGCCAGTCATAAAATATAACCTCTTTTCCCTGCAAGGAGTGGAATATCCTGGACACAAGATACATGCATTCTGATTGCAGGACAAACCAATGCTTCTGAGTCCTCCCTGGAGGCTCTTCTTTTGACCACTGCAGGACCATTCTCTGTTTTAAATTTATCTAGTACAGTATCAGGGCCAATCTGAAGTGGAAGGGGTTTCCCTTGCAGAAAGCATTCTTTACTTGAGTAGATAAATGCTGAGAAAGGATGGAAAATTACTTTGCTGATGTAGTCAGGAGATGTAGTCAGGAGGTGTAGGGATTTACA
Source organism: Donacobius atricapilla (assembly GCA_013397315.1). Classification (NCBI taxonomy): domain Eukaryota; kingdom Metazoa; phylum Chordata; class Aves; order Passeriformes; family Mimidae; genus Donacobius; species Donacobius atricapilla. The sequence goes on along the minus strand of WBMY01009760.1, from coordinate 12,577 downwards.
ACTAGAAGTCAATACTGCAGAGCTTTTCTTAAAAAAAATGAAAAAAAAAAAAAGTTACCCTTTGCTGAAAAAGACTAATAAAGCAGAGGAAGAATAAGACATATTCTACCAAACAGCAAGATGTCATGACAACCCTCTGCCTACACAGCAGTTCCATTTGGATCCATGACATAGATCCTGGAACCCATTTGTGCAAGTTATTGGAGCAATCTGGGGGCACTGAGTTTGCTGCTCTGCTATCAGCCTTTCCTGCAGGCCGTTGGGTTTACCTTATGATTTGAGTTCACGTATGAGGTGGTTAACAGCCCTTTAAGAATTTGCTCTTTGTATGTAAAGATGGATTGTATACCCTGAACTCTTCTAATCTCTGGATGCTATAAATGGTTGCATGCCCTTGACACGCACAGTTTTTTTGCAAACAAGGCCCATTCAGCGCTCACCTTGAGCGAAGGTACCAGCCTCTGGGCTATCTTTGTCCACAGGCTTGTTTTGTCTTCCTAGGCCAGAGATCACCTCTGGGGCACGGGCAACATCCATTTGACCCATTCCTGCCTCCTGTTTGTGTCATTCCTCAGTGCTCTGAATGAGATCAAACTCCTCCTATATGGACAAACAAGAAACCATTTTCTCCAGGGTCAATCCCAGTTCTTTCAACTGGTCTTTTTGTCTCATTTTAGAGTTACTTTTCACCAAATCTTCAGAGCACAGCTCCCTAAAAATCAGCAAAAGTAGCAAAGTTGCCAGTAGATGTTTTAGAGTGCCTGGTATTTCTCACCTTGCAGAGAAAACCTATTCTTGGTTTGAGTTTTAATCTGCCTTCAGTTTCTTTTTCTTCTTACGTCTCTTTCAATGATCTCATTTTTAAAAGCTTTTGTTATTGTTTTGAGACTATACATGCTCTGCTAGCAGCTTGAGGTACTGCATGCTTGGGTACATTGTGAGCACTGCAAGGCTGGATAGTAACAGTAAAGGGGGAAGGATCCCTTAGTGTCCAGGATACGTAGATGCGGCGCTTACGGACAAGACTTAGTAGTGGACCTGGCAGTGTTAGGTTTACCGTTGATCTTGATGATCTTTAAGGTCTTTTCCAATGTGAACAACTCTATAATTCTATGATGTGATTACTTCAGCTTTTTCAGTTGGTTTCGTGCCCCACCTGGAGCATTAGAAACCTCTTTTCTCCTGAATGAAAGCTGAAATCACCCATGAGTTTATTTGGCGGTCAACTTAATAAACCCCTGCAACAAGAGGAGACTTGCCATGATTTCATGCCTGCTGCTTGCACAGAGGTTTGTATAAGCAAGGCTGTGAACTCCAAGGGCACAGTGCAGTCTGCACCCAGAGGTGGACAAGATTCTTAAGGGCACTTTAATCTCCAGACAGCAAAAGCTTTATTCCATTGTGAGACTCAGAGACTAATTTTTCCATTTTAAACTTCTTGAAGGAGACTGGGAATTTTACAAGATGAAGAGCTACTGCTTGTTCAGTGAGTTTTCACTCAAGCCTTCCACTGATTCCAGCGGCTGGTAGATATATATTTTTATCCTACTTCATTTAACTATGTTTCAATACCAACTTGTACCACTCTTATTCTGAGGTTAATTTTAGTTGCAGATGTAAAATAGCTTGAAGGACTCCTTCAAATAATTTCCTCTCATAAACCAGGCAAATAAATACACATCAGGTAACTGAGCTATTGCTGAACCCTAACTACCCCTCAACAGCACAAAGGCAACAGGGATGTGGATGCTGAAGAGGTTTGCTTTCTGTGCCTCCGAGCCCTATGGAAATGATCCCTCTAGTGGGCACTTCGAAAATTAACTGGTGGTGCTGCTTGGCAGTGCGGGAAGCCTAAGGAGGGAACGAATGAAAAAGTTGCCCAGCGTTAGGGGAAAAAAAGAAACCAACTCAAACAATGAAAGAGACAGCTGTATTTTCCTAAAGTTTACCACTGAAATAAGATTTTAAGGTAGTTGTTATGACAAGTGGTAAACATCACCAAAATGTTAATTCAGTGACTTCTGCAAAACTCTTTAAAACAATTTTATTTAGATTTTTTTCACTGAAATAATGAGATTTTTTTTTAATGTGTTACCATCTCCTTGGGAGAGAAAAAGAATTAACTATATATAAAGTACTTTCTAAATGATTGACAGGGAAAAAAAAACCTGTTGTGATGTCTTCGTTAGGGTGAAAGCATAAAATCTTTCTATGGAAACAACTTTTTAATTTTTCAAGATATTTCAAAAATATTTCCAAGACATTCAAACAATTTCCAACCAGGGAAAAAAGCCAAGATTTGTGCTCTGATTGCAGGCACTACCTGCTTCTGGTCCATCATGTGCCTCTTGTTACTGTCATTATTCATAGCATCTCTTAAGAGCAGGGCATAAAACACCAAGCTTGCTACCTGCCCTAACACAGAGGTGCGTTCTGCCTGAGCACATAATGTGCGACATGCCTGCACAGTGTCCGATGGAGGTCTCAGGTGTCTGTTAACTGTAGCTGCCTTGAAGAAATCACTTGAAGCGAACATTTTCTTGTTGCTGTTACTGCGACAAACCTCTGCATACCGTGGCAGCAGCGAGCTCCTCCCTGTGTGACCTGGTGTATCACTCCACACTCTCCTGAAGGATCAACAGTGTACGCCTGTGTCGCACCAAGTGTTCCGTTGTGTAAGGATAAATCTGACAGCTTTTGGATAAACCTCCAGATGACCCTAATGCCACTGCTGGATCACAGGTCCTGTTGCAGCCTCTTGCTTGGCTCACTGGAAGAAGACATGGGTGTAGACAGGAGTTATGATACCAAAATCTGGTTCCTTTTGGGTTTGTCTTCTATGTCCTTTCAACATCTCCTATGTCTAACTCCAGTGCTTCCCTTCCTGGGTCCTTCATCCCACAGCTGCTCCGTGCCTCCCATTTGTTGGGGTGTCCTGAGCAAAGACAGGAACCTGCTCTGCCTGGTGAGCCATAAACCCCACCCTTTTCCTGACCTGGTGCAAATTCCTGCCTCAAGCCAGCTGGGTACCTGGCCAATGGCAGACCTCTTGAGCTGTTCTTGTCTGAGCCACATCGCTAACAGCTCTTTTCACGTGAGAATTTAAAATGTTATTATTTTCAAACATCTCTGCTTTCAGATTTGAGATGTGAGAAGGAGCTGTTTGTGCACTAGTCAGGCAGCCAGTGGCAATTCCCCGTGTGTGGGTACACAGAAGGTGTGTGCTGATCAGTTGTGCCACTCATGAATCATGCTGGTCCCTGCTGCTGCTCCATGAAGCTTTGGTAGAAGGATCCATTATTGGAACTGTATAGATGTTTCCACGTATAATCCAAAAATGCTTCTGACATCCAGATACGTTCTTGTGCTCTCTCATTGGAGGGTATCTGTCTCATTTGGGGGCAAATATAGAAATGCTCTTTCTTTTATATTCACAAAATATAAGTTGTTAATGAAAGTTAATGTGTACTTGGGCGGCATACAGATAGAAAAATAAAAGAGAGGGGAGGCAGAAAAGGAAGACAGTACTGTGTACCTTGTCACCAGCCTGAGGTTCTGTGATGACTTGATATCATTACAGAGCCTTGAGTTTCCTGAAATTATAAGGCAACTTCAAAGAGAGAGGTCAGCGTGGCTTAAGTAAGAGTGGAACAGTTCTACCCTTGTGGGTAGCATGAAGAATTCCACTCATGCATTGAATATGAAATGCTTCAGTATAGAGATGTTTGAAGCTCTGACAACAGTTGTAACTTCCCTTGATGTCATATGCAACATTAATATGAGTTTGGGTTAAAATAACATCTAAGCTAAAGGAGTTTGGCATGTTTGTAATTATGGAGTCACTGAAATGTATGGAATCAACTCTTTGTGGGTATTAATCACGGGATAAATGTTTGGATCACTTATTTAAACTGCTATTGCATTAGAGAAAAGTGTTTGTGGAAAAATACTTGTTTTGCAAAGAACTACAAAAGTATACTATCAAGTTCTAACTTCAACACACTGGTAAGAGTGCAGTTCCAGTGAGTGATGCTGTTGGAATTCTCCACTCACCTTTGGACAGAGCATGCTTTTTTGAGAGTTGGGATTTTTTCCTCTCCTATTCTGTAGGTTTTTCCAAACTGCATTGGAAACAAAGGGACTCTCATGACGGTTTTAGCTGTACTTCATGGGAACCATTTTTGCAGACATTATGCTGAGTTCAGCTTCTCATAGAAATCCTGTAGAGGACATTCCATGCCACAGGGAGTAAAACAGTGTGAATTCAGGCAGCAGTGTTTTATAGTCTGGCAGGTGGCCTCTTCCCTCCCTCTCTGGCCAGGGACATCTTGCAGTGATTCTTTCAAATAGAACATGGCTTGCAGATAAAATATGTTGTTGGTTTTGTAGAGGTTTCTCTGTCATGTGTGGAGACTATATTGTTTTGCTGCATATTGTTGTTCTGTTAATAAAGGTGCAAATTTAGTAGCGACTTTTTACTAGAAGGAACTGCATCAGGTTCTTACAGAATTCATTGGTACAAGCTGATTTTGTGTTTGGGACTCTGATTCAGGGAAATTAAAGCCTAAAGTCCTGTCTTGAACAGGTAAAATGAAAACCACCAAAGTTCGCAATGCATTGCCTGCTTATCTGAAGACTTGTAAAACTGACTTCTATACAATCTATTTTTGCAAATGTCAGTGGCCTTCTAGTACCTTCCAGAAGGGAGCCGACAAAAAGGATGGAGAGAGATAATTTACAAGAGAATGTGGTGACAAGACAAGGGGGAATGGCTACAAACTAAAAGAGAGTAGTTTTAGATTAGATATTAGGAAAAAATTCTTTACTGTGAGGGTGGTGAGGCACTGGAACAGATTTCCATGAGAAATCGTGGATGCCCCATCCCTGGAAGTGTTCAAGAATAGGTTGGATGGGGCTCTGAACAACCTAATCTAGTGAAGGTGTCCCTGCCCATGTCAGGGGTTGGAACAAGATTATCTTGAAAGTTTCCTCCAACCCAAAGCATTACAAAATTAATTACTCTTATATGATATGCAGGTCTAAGTAATCAGCATTAATACGTTAATTAATGTAATGACACGTTTGCACTAAGGAATAGGTTATATGGGCTAATGATGCCCAAACTCTGTTCGTTAATTGTTTTGAGTTGTATGTAGTGGACAAGAAGTGAAAGCAATTTATGCAATTATGTGGATGGTGTAAACAATCAGACCTGACAGACCATGGATTTCAGGGGAGTGCTGTTATATGCCTCAAATGTACTCTTGGGCAGGCAGTTGACTCCAATGACCCAAAGAACCTACAGACCACCTCAAAATACATCACCACAGGGTTTCCCTGTGGTTCAGAGTTTTTGTTGGGTTACTGGTTTTTTTTTTTTTAATTATAGGTTATACCCTGGCAGAACTAGGGGTGCAATGTAACCTTGTTATTGGCAATCACAAAACTCTGCCCTGTTTTCAAAAATGTCAACATTGTACTCATCAAATGCTCTCAAGGTTGCCATGAAGTGGAGCTGATGTGGGGATTTTTGAAACACTGGTGAAGTTTTGGTTCCAAGCACAAAAATTATCTTAGTTCCACATTTTATAAATATATGAATTCCTCCTAAATGTTGTCATTGAGCAAGATTGTTGCTTTGCAGGGTTGAGGATAAAAAGCTGCAATGCATTTCTGAGCACAGGTGACAATCCAGTCTTTGAAGGTTTCATTGCACTCAGATGACTGTAGTATTGGAAGAACCAGATTTGAAAACATCAGGCTCAAGAAAGGGCAGTTTGGTAGAGCAGCCATGTGGGTAGCTGGAAGAACTCCAGGGAACAGACTCAATTTGGGCTAAGTGTTAGCTGAATAAAGCATGACTAATAAGATTTTTTAACAAAGCATTTTTAGAATCTGTTGAAACTATTTATTTCCCTTGAAGAGAATCAAATATTAGCAAGTTTTTCCACTAATTTTAAATTAAAGCTTATGCTCTCACATTTAGCTTGTGTGGTGGAAAACTGCCTACAGTTCACATTGGAAATCCTTCACTTTGGAAATCTTTCTAGGATTTAATAATCATCACTGAATTGAACTACTTAGGTCATTAAGCATTCAGCTGTACTGCCATCTCAGTACAAATGGGTGCCTGCTTTTCATGTCAGCTGGGGTTAGAATGTTGGAGAGCAGAATACTGAATAAATTGAAGAATCAGCATATATTGAATTACACTTGTGCAAGCTGTAAGTGATTTGGATGGGAAGGTTGAAAGTGTTTATTGGGGGATGCAGCAGTGTGCGGAGTGAGCATGGGCTTTAAATACGTGGGGGCAGGAAAGTGTTTTGGATTGTGGTACTTCTTGAGATGGAGGACAGGTGGAATTTGTGCCATGGCATGAATAATACATGGCATGGTAGTTTTTTTCCTTTTCCTCCAGTGGCTTTGTGTTTTGGTGCTAGCCATAATGCAAAGGGTGACTTTCACTGAGTGCAAGTGTGTTTCAGCAGGCTACTGATTAAGGGTGAACCAGTACTGGTTTCCTTGGTTTAGACTTAGTGGGTTCTGTAGGTACAGGGCCTGGTAGAATGGTTTTAAAGGGAAACCATAGATTTAGAGTAGATTTAAGGGACAGATTCTTCACTATGAAAATGATGAGGCTCTGGAACAGGTTGCCCAGAGAAGCTGTGGATGTCTCATTAGTGGCTGGGCAGAATGGAGAGAAGCACCGAGCCAGGCAGGCTAGTGGTCACTGGAGGTGCGGGACCTGCGTCCCTGGTACCACAGAGAGGAGAAGGTCTCGGCCCAGAGCCTCTATGGAGCAGAGCTGGCAGCCAGGAGGTGTCCGGGGCTCAGAGGGGCAGTGCAGTGCAGCCGAGCTCGTTTCCCGAGGGAGGGAGGAGACCGGGGCTGGAGTCTGATCCGAGCGAAGCCAGGGTGGCCCCGCCGGTACCGAGGGCGAAGGGCTGTCCGGGTGAGAGATAAAGAACCAGGGTTGGTGCTTGGGCTGGCTGCAACCAGCTTGGCTAAGAGAGCCTTCGGCTCCCCTCAGCACGAGGTATGGAACTTCAGGTTTGCTTGTGCTTATGAATGTCACAGCTCAAGGTGTGTTCTGTGTGTGGGATTTTCAGCTCTGCCCCCTAACTTTTCCTCTTCTATTATGATTTTTAGAGAACAAAGCACATTTTGGGCACTGGTGAAAAGTGAAAATTGGACCAGATAAATGAAAAAATACAAGTTATAGCACCGGTAACTGCACTGCAAAGCGCAATGCCTATTTTGCCACTGAGGAGAGCGGGAAATGACATAAGCAGTGTCAGTGTTGTAAAAAAGCAACACTCTTCTCACAAATGGTTACTATGTGAGGAATCTATCTTGAGTAAAATTATGCAATAATGTCTCCTAGGAGTTTTCAACAAATACTGGAGCCTTAACAAAAATATGTTCTTATCCCCTTCCTAGGCTTGATGTACCAGGTCCCTCCAGCCCATGCTGGCTCAGAGCACTCTCCTCTCTGACCAGGAACTTTGGAATGCTTTGGATCCACTCTGTCCCTTTGTGCCCAATGGGTCTTGCCCAGGAGTTGGAATTGCATCAAAAAGCTGATTCACTTTGCGTATAGGTAACTTTATTTCAACAACTTAGTAAGCTCCAGTGTTTGCCTGCACACCGGAGAGGAGTGTGGGCAGGACAGAGTAGGGTTTTGACCCTGAGGCTGCCTTTGGATCAGCAGGCATTGCCCCCACAGAAAATGGTTGTGGTGCACTACAGTGTACCCTGGATACTGTCTGTCCTGCTGCTCAAGCTGTATCTTGTCCAAGGACCTGATGAAGGAGCTTTTTCACCTTAGTAAAGAAGTCTACCAGCTTGTTGACTGGAAATGGGCAGGAGCTAACCTCGCTCAGTGGTGTTGGGTTTTGAGTGGGGGCTGCTGTTGGCAAAGGCTTTTGAGAGGGGATTGGTGTTGGCAATGGCTTGTAAGCGGGGGGTTGTGTTGGCAATGGCTTAGGAGTGGGAAGTGCTGTTGGCAATGGCTTATAAAAGGGGGGTTGTGTTGGCCACGGCTTAAGAGTGGGAAGCGCTGTTGGCCATGGCTTAAGAGTGGGAAGCGCTGTTGGCCACGGCTTAAGAGTGGGAAGCGCTGTTGGCCATGGCTTAAGAGTGGGAAGTGCTGTTGGCCACGGCTTAAGAGTGGGAAGAGCTGTCGGCCACGGCTGAAGAGTGGGAAGCGCTGTTGGCCATGGCTTATGAAAGGGGGGTTGTGTCAGCCATGGCTTAGCGGTCATAAAATGACTCAAGGCACGTGATGTTGGAGAACGCCTTCCAACTGTGTTTGTGCCTGTGTGGACCAGGATCCAGTCATAGAAGTGCTGAGTGGAGGTGTAGACTCCAGGCTGCCTGGCTCTGGCACAGCCTTTTCCCCAGCTGGTTATTCCGATGACCCACCAGTAGTCAGCTTTGTTATCCTGGCACATGAGAGGACCACCGCTGTCACCCTGCAGCAGAGCAGAGAGGATTAAGGTGGTGTTGGTGGCCCCTGCCAGCACTGAGGCTGACTCCTCCCCTCTCACAGCCCCTGCCTGAGATGTGTTCCAGACAGAGGAAGGCTCTGCTCAGAGGCTGGAGCCTCCAGAGGCTTGGCTGTGAATGGCTTGGGGTCCTGTAGGGTAGGGCTCTCTCTGTCCTCTCTGCACAGGGCTCCTGGATGTGCAGAGGATGGATGTTTGGTTCCTGGACCTCTGTGCTGCCAAGAGCATGAGCTGGGCTTTCTGAGCTTTCTGGGCTTTCTGGCACAAGGGGGGCACTGGGCAGGCAGGAGTGGATGGGGAGTGTGTGGGAAGCCCCCACAGCATTTGGGAGGGAGCTGGGGCTGGGAGGGTGACTGAGTGGTCGGGCAAAGCAGGCCCTGGGCTGTGTTGGGGCAGTGCTGCCAGGGCTGGTGGTGCTGCTGGGGGCTGAGAAGGTCATGGCATGCTCCTACCTGGCAGGTGTCGATGAGGCCCTGTGGGTAACCCGCACACAAGTTGTGGGTGTGGATTTTCCCAGCATACCAGCGGCTGCTATTGCAGAGCTTGACGTTGATGAGCTGGACCTTGGCCTCCTGCAGGTGATCACTTGGTTGTTGACCTGTGAGCAGAGAAAGGAATAAACCCTGAGCACCATGTTGCCCATTCTCCTCTCCTGACTTGAGAAAGGCATCCTCTTCCCTAGGGTTTGTCTTCCCTTTTGCAGAGGCACTGGACCACTGTGTCCCCTGCTGTCTGCCTTTGGGGAGCGGGCCAGGCCCATTCTGCAGAGGTGTATGTTCTGCAGGCTGACTCCAACTTTGGCCTCTTCTGTGGGGAAGCCCAAACCCTCTGCCCAGTGAGCTGAGCTGGCCCAGGAGTCGCACTTAGGAACTCACCTCTTGCAGTAGTGGAACCCCAGCCAGCCACCCAGCAGTTTTGTAGCTCTGACACTCTCAGTGTGGCATCAGGCACACAGGCCAGCTGGATGTAGGGACTGCACTGGATAGGATGGTCCAATTGCACCAGGGCAATGTCGTAACTCATGTCAGCAGGATTGTAGTACCGGTGTATCACCACCTGCTTTATACTGCGCATTTGTGCCCCAGGGCCGGGCTGAGTCAACTGGGTGGCCCCAATCACCACGTACAGCAAGCTGATGTTACTGAAAAGGAGATGGAGAGAGGGCTGAGAGGGAGCAGAGCCATGTGCCACAGCAGCCCAGCAGCCGCCAGTGCTCTGCTTGGCAAGGCAGAGAGGGAGCAGTGCTCTGGCAGGTGTGAGTGCCCTCACACACATTAGGCTGGGGAAATGTCAAGCTGGATGCTGCTAGGAAGCCTTGGCACAAGCTCAGGCTTCTCCTGAGCAGTGTGGCAGCTGGGCTGCCTGAGAGGAAAGGGGATGGGAGTAGCAGGTGGTGCTGCTGACAGGGAACCTGCTGGTGTAGTGGGGATGTCCCCATTCCCTGCTCCTCCTTACTTGATCTTGTCGAAGCAGTGGGCTGCTGTGAGGACCCACTGAGTGCTGATGAGAGACCCTCCACACCAATGGCCCAGATTTGGTATCCAGGAATGCTGGATGCTGACGATCCAGGGCCAGGCCCCTGGCAGGGAACCTGCGCCACCAACAACGCGTGACATGCCGGAGTCATAAGCCATGTTGCCATAGTAGTAAGCCATGGAGCCATAGTCAGACACGATAGCTCGGAGCCCGCAGGTGCCGCTGCAAGCAGAAAGTCATTTCCATGCTCCATGGCCTGCTGTGGCTCAGGCTGAAGCTCAGCCCTCTGCCCTCCCCACAAGGGCTTGCACACACGGCAGGCCAGGGAAGCCCACGGGATGTGCATCTGTCCAAGGAACTGAGGCTTCCCCATGGCAGTGGGAAGCTGTGGCCCAGCCATGGGGACAGGCAGGCCCCCTCCAGGGAAGGCCCCAAGTGTTGCTGTGGCTCCCTCCCAGGGCCTGGGGCCACTTACCCACAGTTGTCCCATGTCCCAAGTGCCAGTCCAGCCACGGTCATCAGGACGAGAAGGCCGAGCCGATTCATGGCTGCCAGAGACACGTGTCAGCAGCAAGCACTGAGAGCTCCGTGCAGCAGCACAGCCACAGCCGCAGTGCCCACAGCAGCAGCCGCGGTGCCCGTGGTGCCCTCGGCCCCGGGGCTGATGTCACAGAGGGGTGGGTTCCATGTTCTGGGCACTGGGGGGCCTGTGCAACTGGGGCCACTGGGGCTGGGGCAACATCGAATCAGTGAGCCCCAGAATGGTTTGGGGTGGAAGGGAGCTTGGAGATCACATAGCTTTGACTTCCTGCCATGGGCAGGGAGGGTTAGTTTGTACTGAGAAGGTGCCTCAGATCCTGGCTCAGAAGCTGTCCTTGAACACTTCAGGGGATGGGGCATTGAAGTACTAAGTCCTGATCAACAAGCCCTGACTGAGGCAGGAACTATAGGTCTTGACCAAAAGTTGGCCTCTGGATGAACCTTCCAACCAAATGTTATCTATAGCTGCTTACTGGCAAAACATGGATTTTCCTTTCCCTATTTAGAAACTGGACAAGGCCACATCCGGCTTTCTTTTGGGGTGTAGGATCACAGACAGCTCCTCTGGGTCCTCCTGGAGCCCTCCAAGGCCTTGGGAGCATCCCAGAAGGAGACTGAAACCACATGTTACTGCATGAGAAGTTATGGTAGCTTGTTTATTCAACAGTATGAAGACGGGGCCCTCTCACAGCACAGCCAGAAACCTTGTTGCCTGTAGGGGAAGGCACCTGCAGGATTTCCCAGTTGCTAGGAGTGGTTCTCCAGTCTTTCATTTAATGGATGGACCTGGATAATGGTCAAGGATCGGAGTAACTTGTGATGTGTCTTTCTTTATCACTGTAGGAAGTCTTTTATAGTAATGATTAGATGCATTGCTTAGCTTATCCTTTTCCCATTCTTTGCTAACAATTTGATGTCCTGCTTATTTATCCTTTTCCCATTTTTCGCTGTTTTGAATTACAGTGAATTACATTTATTCCTGAAGTTGGTGTCTGTGTCTTCTGTACTGACCCTGCCTAGATGAAAAACAGGCATCCACAGCTGCTCTGGGCAACCCACGCCAGTATCTCCGCAGCCTCACAGTCAAGAATTTCTTCCTAATATCTCATCTGAAGCTCCCCTCTGTCACTGTAAAGCCATTGCACTTTGTCCTTTTAGGGCCTGGCCTTGTAAGAAGGCTCTCTGCTGCTTTCTTTAGGCCCCTCTTCTTGCAGGATGAGGCTGTGCAGTCCCTGGAGCAGACAGCTGCTGAGGAATCCATTTGAGGCAGGGAGCCGAGTATGCAGCTGCAGTGCCAGCGTCAGATTGAGCTCAGGCTGGGGGGAGCCCAGGACCAGCAACTGTGCAGCCTTTGCATGACAGAGGGCACAGGGAGCTGTGGCACCAGCCAGGGATTTGAATGGACACTGAGCACTGCAGCAGGAGCCAGTGGGTCTTTACAGAATGTAACATCTGTAGGTCTGCTGGAGGAATGCCAGTGTTGAATGGATATGGATATGGATACTCATTCTGAATGGAGGAGAGTGGTGTGGGTAGGGAATCAAATGGGTCACTCATCAGCTTGTTGGAGTCACCTGTGCCTCCAGAATGGTTGTACAGTGGAGTCTCCTTAGCATTTCGGCATCCCAGATGGAACCCAAGAACAGTACTGCTGGAGCCTCAGCCCTTCAGAGCAGGTACTGGTGAGTTCACTTGGGATCTTTAGAGCAGTAAGGAACCTCGGGAGATGTGTTACAATTTCATGTGCTGATTCTGTATAAATTATAAGGGTGGATTTTAGCCTCTCTATTGTTGTGACATTTGGTGCAGATTTGGTGAAATCACTCGTAGAGGGTGGAGAAGGTGTGCACAGCATGATCAACCTAAGGTGGCCACAGAGGAATTGTCGAGTCCCCTGTAAGGTGCAAGGTGGGAGTCTTGAGTGTCTGCATGAAGGCCTTTGGAGACAGGCATAGGAGAACCTTGTGTCCCTCATGCCACACAGTGGGTGCTAGAGTACACACAGAAGGGGGGTGGAAGTCCCTTCTTGGCATGCAAAAAGGGGTTTCACATGC
>WBMY01009754.1:141046-154211 GCA_013397315.1 Donacobius atricapilla | reverse complement strand
TTTTTTTTTTTTTTTTTTAATAAGAAATTTAAAGTTGTTCCTCGTGCTTTCAAATATTTGGTTATTTCTGCCTGAGCATCATCCCAATAGCTGCATTCTTGTCTCCCAGAGGGAGATGGTGGATCCACATCTCCAGGCACTGTGTGTCTCCCCAGAGCCCTGGGGTGCACCAGTGAGACCCCAGAGCTGCTGAGGGACACCAGGGACCCCCCCGAGCTGCTGTGGGAACATCCCAGAGCTGCTGAGGGACACCAGGGACACCCAAGAGCTGCTGAGGGACACCAGGGACACCCCAGAGCTGCTGGGGAACATCCCAGAGCTGCTGTGGGACCCCCCAGAGCTGCTGGGGAACACGCCAGAGCTGCTGAGGGACACCAGGGACACTCCGCCATCAGCGGAGAGGGCTGGGGCTGCTGCTCCAGTGGGAGCCCCGGCAGGAGCAGCCCGGGTCCCTTCCCAGGGAATGTTTTCTCAGCCACAGAAGGAAAGGTGTGCCTCGGACTCCAGCAAAAGGAGAAAGGGCTGAGATCCTTTGATGCTGAGATCTCAGCTGAGCTCCTGCCCAGGGGGACCTGCCCTCGCTGCGCTGTAGAGCCCTCCAAGGAACCGGCCCCTGGTGTCCCCAGCAGGTCTCTGGAGCCCGTAAATGCCTCCGGGTTAAGTGAAGGCTTGGGCAGGATCCCAGTAACAACACGCAGCTTCCCCGGGAGCAGCTGGCTGCCTTTGTTTCCTAGCGGCATTTTCCACTTGTTTCCCAAGTGTTTACGTGTCTTGTTGCCCCGGGGCTCCTCAGGATGGCCCAGACGTAGAGAAGGCTCCCCAGGAAGCCCCAGAGCCTGCAGGGTGACAGAGACAATGGCTCTGGAGCCAGGACAGAGCTCACCGTCTGCCTGCAATTAAGATAATTCCTAAGCAAATAAACACATCCAGCCTGGAGGGCTTGGCCGTGCCTGCCTGAGAGGAGCTGTGAGGCAGGGAACCTCAGTGAAAGATTTGGGGAACCTCGGTGAAAGATTTGGGGAACCTCAGTGAAAGATTTGGGGAACCTCAGTGAAAGATTTGGGGAACCTCAAAGGAAGATTTGGGGAACCTCAGTGAAAGATTTGGGGAACCTCGGTGAAAGATTTGGGGAACCTCAAAGGAAGATTTGGGGAACCTCAGTGAAAGATTTGGGGAACCTCGGTGAAAGATTTGGGGAACCTCAAAGGAAGATTTGGGGAACCTCGGTGAAAAATTTGGGGTGCAACTGGGCAGACGGAAGGGTTTCCTTCGCCTCCCTGGATTGGTGAACACTTCTTTTCCTGGCACAAATTTACATCCCAGTGCCACCCCTGAAGAGTTGTGTTTGCTGCTCTTAATGCACGATGGATTTTGTCAACCACTTAAAGCCTTCTTGAGCTTTTCTGGACGAGAGCACGGCCCCAGGGGGAAGGTTGATTTCCCTCCAGAATGAGTGGCTTTAATTCTGGGCCTGAGCATCACCGTGGGAAACGTGACAAAAGCCTGGATGGGGTGCACTCCCCACCTTCCCTTTTCCACAGACAGCTGCAAAGGGCCACTCGCTTTGTTCTCCAGGCTCCAAGCTCCTGCACACACGAGCTGAACATGGTACTGCGCAGCACAGGATGTGTATGGTCTCTGTGTGATAGGGTATCTGTGGTTTCCACATATCATATATATATATTTCGTTCCATCCTTCTCTAGAATTTTGTCCCTTGTGTACTCAGCTTGCAGTTATCCACTGAGATAACCATTTCCCTTATGTAATAGGTCCTGGAACTCTCACTGTGGGTCCAAGGCAAGGAGACCACAATATTTTCCCAAACGGAGATTTTCCAAGTGCGAGAGCGAGCTGCTGGGCACAGGTGAGCCAGAGCTTCCCTCTGGATTTTCACCCGCATTGCCAGGCCCTGGTGACCAGCCCAACCTGAAAGAGACCCACTGAGCCACTGCTCTTCCCCTCCTGGCTTCTTCCGGAGCTGCTGAACCCTCTGGTGACACAAAGGACAAGAAATGGGTGTCCTTTGGGTGGACCCCACGGCGCTGGAAGCCGTTCTCTATCTTGGCCCACACAGCTGAGATTGTTGCCCTGCTGGGCATACCGGGAATAAAAAGGTTTGAGGCAGGTCCAGCTCCGCTTCCCCCAAAGGTCCCGAGCAGAAGGGCCTGGGGAGGCTTTGAGGCGCCTCCTTCCCCCAGGGCAGCCCAGGCTGGACCCACCGGGCTGAGGGAAGGGCTGGGAGGGGAGGGCGGGTTGGAGCAGGGGGGCACCGGCGGTCAGAACAGAGCCCAGCCCCTCTCCTGGCTCAGTTTGCTGCTCCAGGACAGCGTTAGCCACCCCTCATTAACCACCCAGCATTAACAACCAGCAAGAGTCCGTATTTTTTTCTGCTCCTCTACTTCGCTTCCAGAGCCAGTTTTAAAAGTACAGAACTCAACACACGGCACAACCAAAGCAAACAATGGAGGGTACAAGCAGTAAGGAGTCACCCCAAGACAGGGCTGTTATTGCCAGGCAGCCCCTGTGCGCGGGAGCAGCTCGGAACCTGTACCACCGCAAACACCCAGGTTTCCTCCCTTGCCACGGGGCTGGGCACAAACGCTGAAGCCCTGGGGTACGTGTCGGGGTTAGCCTGGCTCTGAGCAGCTCCTGAGGCCCCTGACGTGCGCAGATCTAATCTGCCTTGTCCTGGAGGTGCTGCTCACAGGTCACATCTCGTGCGTAACGCGGGGTGGCGGCCCCAGGGACGCAGGACGTGTCAGCCAGCCCCAATCAGCAGATTTCGGTTTGAAAGTTTACACTGAAAGTTTCCTTTAGGAATGCCTCCTTTCCCCCCTCACTATTTTCATTTGGCAGTGAGAAAAAAATTATGTGCCGGGGTCAGCAGTGTGCTTGGCTCGTGTCTGTGCCAGGGAAAAGGATGGAGCCGTTACACACGTGGCCTCTCAGCGTGGAAAACAGCAGATCACAGCCCGGTTCTGACAGGACCTGCGTGGCCCTGGCGCCGTGTTCCTTCGAGAATTCCGTCTGTGGCCACACTCGTTCACCCTAAATTCACACTGCCCGGAGTCAGCGCTGAAGCCCCGAGGCACGGCTGAGGTTGAGGAGCACCCCAGGGGCACCTGATGCCTCAGCCTCGGGCACGGCGCGGTGGCAGCAGCTGGCGAGCCCTGGGGACACCCCACACTGAGGAGGGGGCCCGGCAGCGCCCCGAGGGGGCCCACACTGCAGGGGACACCCCACATGGAGGGGACACCCCACATGGAGGGGGACACCCCACATGGAGGGGGACACCCCGTGCTGGGCAGGGGACACTGCCCCACACCGAGGGCACGCAGTGCCCTGCCCTGCGGGGGCACCTCATGGTGGGCAGGGGACACCCCGAATGCCACACAGGGGACACCCCACATGGAGGGGGACACCCCGCGCTGGGCAGGGGACACTGCCCCACACCGAGGGCACGCAGTGCCCTGCCCTGCGGGGGCACCTCATGGTGGGCAGGGGACACCCCTGGTGCCACTCTGGGGACACACAGTGCCCTGCCCTGTGGGGGCACCCCATGGTGGGCAGGGGACACCCCTGGTGCCACTCTGGGGGCACACAGTGCCCCGTCCTGCGGGGACACCCAGCAGAGGAGGGGTCCCAGCATGGCCTCTCCACACCCGCTCCGCACCCCATTTTCTCTCTGCCTTCCCCATAAAAACCCGCAGAGGGTGGCGGCACGGGCGGCGGAGAGGTCCCGCGCCCACCCCCGGCCGGGAATCCCGGCGAAATCCCGGGAATTTTGGGGAGACCCGGGAATCCCGGGGAGATCCCAGGAATTCGGGAATGCTGGGGGGACGCGGGAATCCCGGGGAAATCCCAGGAATTCGGGAATGTTGGGGGGACGCGGGAATCCCGGGGAGATCCCAGGAATTCGGGAATGTCGGGGGGATGCGGGACAGCGGCGGCCGCCCTGTGCAGTACCGGGAGCAGCCACGGGGTGGCGCCGGTGCTGCAGGAAACCCGCGGGTCCCGGCGCTCCTTTTCCCGGGAATTCCTGTTCGCCTTTTCCTGGGAATTTCCTGCTCTATCCGGGTCCCATTTCTCCTTTTCCCGGGAATTTCCTGCTCTATCCGGGTCCCATTTCTCCTTTTCCCGGGAATTTCCTGTTCTCCTTTTTCTTGCGTATTCCTGTTCACCTTTCCCCGGGAATTTCCTGTTCTATCCGGGTCCCGTTGCTCCTTTTCCCAGGATTTCCTGTTCTCCTTCTCCTGGGAATTTCCTGCCCCATCCAGGTCCCATTTCTCCTTTCCCTGGGAATTTCCTGCCCCGTGGGTCCGATTTTCACCCAAACCTGCCTTCCCAGGCTGGAATTCCAGGCACGGGCTGCCTCCTCCCCTGGCCTGTGCCACCTCCTGCCAACCACAAACCCGTTTATTCCATTTGTTTAATTGGGGTTAAGCAGCTTTCCCCCCACGGATATACTTCCCATCGGGCACGCCGATGAAATTCCTTTTGATTTCTCCTGGTCTGGAGCGCAGCTGAGGAAGGGGCCACGCGCAGAAATGGGCTCACCTAAAGGTGCCAGGAATAAGTGGCACATCCATGCCCTGAAGGGCAAAGGAGAATCAAAGGGAAAAGGAGGAGGAAAAGAGTTTCAGGGCAAAAATAAAGATCGATTCTGCCAAGCCCAGGAGGCCAGCGAAGGAGTGAAAGCGAAGTGATACAGACTGACAAATCCTGGGGTGTTCTGAGGCTGGAAACAAGGATCAGGTGGCTCTTGATACACCTCATGACGATAAAATGAGCCAGGTCGTAAAGGCATCATCTGGAAGAGATTTTGTGAGTGGTTACAGCAGCGGTCACCTAATAAGGACCAAAATTATTAAAACCAATTACTGGAGAAAATATATTAAAATTCATGCTGCAGAAAGGGAGCAAAGACCTTTTCTATAGTTGCTTGCACTAATAATTTACATAAGTAGAACTATGCTGATATAAAACTTTTAAAGGGAGAGCTGGCCTTGTATTTGGCAGCTTTTTTTTACGTTAGATTTTTACGGCTTGCCTAATTGTTCTCCTTCCTATAATCCCCGAAGAAACCTGATTGGCTTCAAGTTAATTTGCTGAAAGCCAGAAATCCAGTAAAAATGTAATTTTACCCTTGCTAACAGCTGGAGAAGCAAAATCAATTTCAGCAGCTTGCTGAGTAATGGAATTGGAGGGCTCGCAAGTGGCGGGGGCCGAGTTGAAGGGCAGTGCCACCGCTCTGGTTTAACCCCTGCTGCAGACAGCCCCCAGCGACAGCACAGCTCAGCCCCCGCGCCTCGAGGGTGCTTCTGCCACAGGAGGGGCCGCGGGGGTCACAGAAAGCCTGGTTTGAATCAGGTTCTGAGCTAACACACAGGGGAAGGTCCCGGAACGTCAGCACAGCTCGCACCTCACAGGAGTGCTGTCAGGAATAGACTGACTCCACGGAGCTGTCAGCAGGGAAAGAAGCTTTAGTTACAATCCCAACCGTTTCTTTTAGAACACGCTGTGTAAAAAGGTCTGTTCTTGCTCCATGGCACTGACACTGCTCTCCATTGGGTCAGGAATAGGAAACAACCCCTGGGGACAGTTGTTAAAACACTGTTTACTTGACTTGTTTTGAGAAATGGAGAGAGATGTTTTGGAAAAAGAAACTGTTGACTGTCACGGTAGGACATGGAATGGATTGACTCCATGGAGCTGTCAGGAGAGAAAGAAGCTTTATTTACAATCCCAACAGTTTCTTTTAGAACACGCTGTGTAAAAAGGTCTGTTCTTGCTCCATGGCACTGACACTGCTCTGCATTGGGTCAGGAATAGGAAACAACCCCTGGGACAGTTGCTCTGGCAAAGGGAACACTGTTTGCTGAGCCTGTGCTGAGAAACGGAGAGAGATGGTTTGGAAAGAGAAACTGTTGGCAGCTTTCCCTTGGGAAAGGAGCCGGCAATGGGTAGCGAGCTGAAATTCAGGCTCAGAAATGTGGAGCCCACAGAGTGGCAGTGGGAAGGGTCCATGGGAGAGCTCGTGGTACCCACAGTGCCCCCCTGGGACGCTGCCAGAGCTGCTGTAAAGCTAATTTCTGCCTTTCATTGGCACCCAGATTGCTGCAGAAGGTGTTGGCCGGGCGGCACCGTGGTCACTCAGAGCTCAGTTCTGTTCTTCCCCCAGGAGGGGATCCCAAGGGATGCTGCCCTGGGAGCCAGCTCCAGGGAAGCAGCCCCTCACAGCGCCTCCAGCTGCTCCTGAGCTTCCAGGCTGCTGGCCTGACCCCTCCACAAAGCTCGAGAGAAAAAGGGGCTGAACTCGGTGCCAGCAGCCAGCACAGGCTGAAATTTGGGGGTTTGTCTGCAGCAACCCCAGGTTTCAAACAGACAGAGGGTGAAAATAACCCCTGAGCACAGGCAGAGCTGTCTCCAGCACTGCTGAGGGAGCCCTTCTCTTAAAACAGACCTACACTCCTGATCTTCTTGCTTCCAGGTGCACATAACCCCTCTGAGAAAGGGCAAGGTGGATATTTAAAACTGAAATTTTCATTTTGCAACGCTCCAAGCTGAGCCAAGCGCCCGGAGAGTTACCAAATGCCCTTGGACTGTTCTTGCTGCTGCTGAACTGCTGATCTGGCACCCCCAGCCTAATCCCGAGGCTCCTGAAGCCTTCAGAAGGATGAGCTGAATGAACTCCCAGCTGTCTGTGGTGGGCAGAGGGGTGACAGAGCTGGGGAGCCCTCAGGGCTGCAGTGCCAGTGCCCCAGGGCCCAGGGAAACAGCTCTGCCACCTCCTCTGCTGGGGCCTTCTGGTCCCTGGCAAAGGCAGGAGAATACCAAAGATTGTGCCCAGAAGGAAAAACCCTAAAATTTCTCTCCTGCCCCCCAGATCCTCCTGCTCTCCTGGCACAGGCTGCAGGACTCGGGTTTTTCAGGGCACGCGGTGTCAGGACAAGGGGGAATGGGTTTAAAATAAATCATGACAGGTTTAGATTAAATAGTGGGCAGGAATTGTTCCCTGGGAGGGTGGGCAGGCCCTGGCACAGGGTGCCCAGAGCGGCTGTGGCTGCCCCTGGATCCCTGGCAGTGCCCACGGGTGGACACTGGGGCTGGAGCAGCCTGGGACAGCGGGAGGGGTCCNGAATAAAATAAAATAAAATAAAATAAAATAAAATAAAATAAAATAAAATAAAATAAAATAAAACTGGGTGCTTTTCCACGCACCTGAAAGGCAGGTGAGCAGTGTCTCTACAGGGAGAAAACAAAACCTGATGGATGCAGCTGTAAAGACCACAGCACCTTTTCCTCACCTTTTCATCAGAACCAGAGCTGGGTTGGAAGTGAATTCCTGACTGGGTGTGCAGAGCTCAATTTGAGTGAGCTGGAGGCCTTCGGAGCATTCATTGCACCTCCAAGGTGAGTACCCAAAGGCATTTCTAGCAAAAAAACCCCCCACCCTAATTCTTTTTACATGCTGGCCACACCAGCTCCCTCCTGCTTTTACTCCTCAGAAACAGAGAAAAGGGCAACACCCAAAGAGAGGGAAATTACCTTAATTTCATCTCCATATTTCAGTTCCATTCAGGTCCTTACTCAGCTGTACATTACCTTCCTCCCTCTTTTATTATTTAAACTGGTTTTTTTTTTTTTCCTGAAGAAAAAATAGGAGTGAAACATAATAAACCACAAAAAAAACCCACAACGACAACAAAAGAAATGGAAAAAACATCCACTGACAAAACAACAAACCCCAAAACAAAAACCTAAAACAAACCCATAAAACCAAACACATCACACACACAAAAACAAAACAAAACAAAACAAACCCCAAACAAAACCCAACCCATCCTGCCCCCGCAAAAGACCGAAGACAAAATACACCCCCAAATAAAGCCAAGCCAGGCCAGGGGCACAGCAGGCAGGGGGATAATTGAGATGAGCCACTCGAGGCTGAGGGTAAAACGAGTGGAAAGGAGCAGAACAAACAAACCAGATCACAAGCAGCTTGGAGGAGTTTGTTCTTTTTGAAGGGTACAATGCACCCACGAATCTCTGCAGGACAAACCACCGTGCCCTTTTTTTATATAACATTTTCATCCTTTGTGGGCAAGAACATTCTGAGAAAANTGGACACTGGGGCTGGAGCAGCCTGGGACAGCGGGAGGGGTCCCTGCCATGGCAGGGGGACACTGGGTGGGATTTAAGGTCCCTCCAACCCAAACCATCCTGGGACTCTGAGATTTCCCCTCACAACCACCACAGCTCTCACAGATGACAGAGCACATCACTCTGCCATCGGTGTCAGCAGTGCCAGTGCAGGGGTTGGGTTTATTTTATTCCCCCTGAACATGATCTATCACCAACTTGGGAGTATTGCTTTTACAGATGATTTATTTTGCACTTACGAAAACTGACTGCAGCCTCTTGAGAAATAAGGAGGAAGAAACTGATGCTTTTCAAAAAAAAATTATTTAAAGGCAGAAGGGAAGACTGGAAGATGATTACTTTATGCAACCACAGGAAGAATAAAATCAATTACAGTGAAAGGTTCAAGGACTGGCTTAGGGATTAGAAAATCTGATTTTGGAAAGTGGCTGATGAACTTATTTATTCTTCTGCAAGCAGGTCCTGAGTTTGAAGCAGACTCCTTTATGTGGCAGTTGATCTATTTATCACCAGCACAGAGGAAGGAACCTCCTCTCACATCACCAGGGAACGATCCTTGCAGGAGGAGGAGATCTGTGGCTTGGAATCCCCTCCGAACCCATGGGCAGCAGCAACGTGGCTTGCAGAGAGCTGACTGACGTGGGCATGGGGCTGCTCCCTCAGATCCATCATGGTTATCTGCAGAGTGCAGCTGGCACGGGTTCCCTGAGACAGCAGGTGAAGGTGCTGGCTGAGAGCTGGCAGCAGNAAAAAACCCAAACAAAACCCAACCCATCTTGCCCCCCCAAAAGACCGAAGGCAAAATACACCCCCAAATAAAGCCAAGGCAGGCCAGGGGCACAGCAGGCAGGGGGATAATTGAGATGAGCCACTCGAGGCTGAGGGTAAAACGAGTGGAAAGGAGCAGAACAAACAAACCAGATCACAAGCAGCTTGGAGGAGTTTGTTCTTTTTGAAGGGTACAATGCACCCACGAATCTCTGCAGGACAAACCACCGTGCCCTTTGTTTATATAACATTTTCATCCTTTGTGGGCAAGAACATTCTGAGAAAACTGGGGACGTTTTCCCAGGCTAACCCAAGCCACCTCAGCATTTATGGTCTGGTCTTTTTCAGCATTGATGCAGGTGAATTTATTTATTTGTAACACTAAAAAAATAATTAAGGGAGAAGTTTGACATCCTGGCTCACAGCCCAGGGGTCTTAAAAACGTTTAAAAGTAAGAACACCTCAAGACTGTAGGTTATAAGAATGTACAAATAAAAAGTTTACAAACAAAAATGGAAATCTAAGGGGCTGTTCTTCAGAAATTTTTCTTCGTTTTTTTTTCTCCTGGGCAGGGTCGCCATCCCGTGCAGATTCTCCTGGAGAATTCCTTCTAGCAAAACATCATGCAGAGGAGTGTGAAGTAGCTACTGGCATGCAACAAATTCCCCTCCTTTTGATTTACTCTGGAGGTGGGACTGTGTAGGATTTATGTGCCTTGTAAACTCTGGGTTTACAGGGAACACGGGTTGTAAACGGGCACTGTGTTTTGGTGAACATTACTTCTTATATTCATTGTGATTCAGGCATGATTTAATATGCATATTTGCAAGGTTTCCAAGAGGAAGTCGGATTAATTTTGCTCCATTTATGATTCTCTGCATCACTCACTCCAGCAGCCTAGCCTTTGCCAAATTTTAATCTGCCTGGGATTTTTAGAAATAAGTGTTGAATAAATAAGTAACTCACTAATCAGAAGGGTTGGCCAACATCCCAGGGCACAATTACCTGCCTCAGGCAGGGCTGGGAGGGCTGAGCTCTGCTCTGCACTGCCCAGGATGACGGAAACCAAACCCCCCTCAGGAACATCTTTCAGCAATGAGATTATTTAGGTGGCTCCAGTTTCACAGAAATTCCTCCTGATCTGTGCAGAAAAGGACGGGTGCCTCATGCCTACGAGGAGTGGGGATCTAAACCAGCCTTGCTCCTGACAACACACATTAGCTGGACTTTTCTTTTTCTCAGGAGTGGTGTCTGCAGGTAACCTGCCCCAGCCCAAAGCTCCGTGGGGTACCTGACCCCTCTGGAGCCCCCCATGCTAAATTGAGTGACAGCACTGGGATTGTGGGTGTGGAGTTTGGATAGAATTGTGTGATTTCACAGGGTGAAAAACTTACAATTGAAGGTTTTAGTGTACAGTAATATATCTGGGGCAATACGGAGGATTTAAGGCGCTATCTAAGTCCTTCACCTTCTTTTTCTTGGTTTCAGATGTTTTTTTCTAACTGGGTGAAGAAGGTCCCCATTGAGGACCTTGGGTGGTCGTTATTGAGTTAAAAGTATAAATAATATAAGTGTCACCTCGTTATTGGATAGTTTATGCTTAGATAACCTTGGATAGAGTTAGCGACACCTCCATTTTCCACCTTGCTAGTGAGGCTGCCATATGGATAATAATTGATGAACACCGAGTCCAAACACAAAACTGTGACTGCCGCGTCAGGAAGAAAAGCAGATTACAAAAGCTCACACCAGAGGGCAGAGCTGGATGGGATATGGGGAAGGAATTGTTCCCGGGGAGGGGCTGGGCTGGAATTCCCAGGGTGGCAAGGATGGAAAGCGGCGCGGCAGAGCGCCCGGCCGGGCACAGCCCGAGCGGAGCTGGGCACCAGGCGGTGGTGATGGACCGCGGAGGGCAGAGCTCGGGGCAGGGCAGGGCAGAGCCTGGGGCAGGGCAGAGCTCGGGGCAGGGCAAGGCAGAGCTCCGGGCAGGGCAGAGCCTGGGGCAGGGCAGAGCTCGGGGCAGGGCAAGGCAGAGCTCCGGGCAGGGCAGAGCCTGGGGCAGGGCAGAGCTCGGGGCAGGGCAAGGCAGAGCTCCGGGCAGGGCAGAGCCTGGNCCGGGCAGGGCAGAGCCCCGGGGCACCGAGGGCAGCGGTGAAAAGCGCTGTGACAGCAGCACAGCCTGCGCTGCAGCCGCCCTGGGCTGTGCAGAACCACCCTCACACCAGTTCTGGGCAGCAGGGGCTCACAGGGGCTCCCGCAGCGACCCGGGCTCTGCTCTCCTCTCAGCTGGCTTCACTGGGAAGGGAAACTGCTGCGGAGGGGGCACGGCCAATAAGGCTGAAAAACAACATATTAATGACACTAATTAATTCCATATCGTTACATTATAGGTGTATTGATAGACCTATATATCAGTTCCATATAATTACATTATAGGTGTATTACTATACCTATATACTAATTCCATATCATTAAACTATAGGTGTATTAATATATCTATGTATTAATTACATATCGTTACATTATAGGTGTATTAATAGAACTGTATATCAGTTCCATATAATTACATTATAGGTGTATTACTATACCGATATATTAATTCCATATCATTACACTATAGGTGTATTAATATATCTATATATTAATTACATATCGTTACATTATAGGTGTATTAATACACCTAAATATTGGGTGTGTTATACCTATATATTGTCTATATATAGGTGTATAATATAGGTGTTACATGAAAGTGTAATGACATGTAATTAATGTAATATCATTATATGTAATGTGTATTACATATATGTAATGACATTGCATTAATTACACGTAATTGCACCTTCCCAGGATGCTGGGGAGGGCATCCTGCCCAGCACTCACACCTCTTCTGGGCAGCAGGGGCTCACAGGAGCTCCAGGCGCTCCAGGAGGGACCCAGGCACAGCCTGCAGGAAGGGCACGAATCTGCTCAGAGCATCTTTCAGCCCCTCTCTGCCCATCACAGCAATGCTCAGGGTGGGTGTTGAAACCCTGGAAACTTAGATTTTAATATTTTGGTGTATAGTGAGATATATAAAGCAATAGGGAGGAATTTGGGGTGTAGACTAAGTTCTTCTTTCACCTTCTTCATGGGTTTGGGTGGATTTTTCTAGTTGGGTGAAAAGGACCCCATTGCAGACCTCAGGTGGTCAGTTATTGGGTTAAAAGTATAAATAATCTAAGTGTCATCTCGTTATTGGGTAATTAATGCTTAAAAGACCTTGTAAAGAATTAGAGACAGCCATTTTCTGCCTTGTTGGCTGGAACTCACAACTTGTGAGACTGTACTTTGGATAAGAATTAATAAACAACTGAGTACGAGCACAAAGCTGTGTCTGCCGTGCTTTAATCCCGGCCTGAACAGAAGAAAAGCAGATCAGAAACGCACAGGTGGGGGCTGAAGGGAGGAAGGCAGGGCCTGCCCACCGCCTGGTGAGTCTGTGTCTGCTCCCAGGGTGCTGCGAGAGGTGCTGGCACCCAGACAAGGTTATTCAGAGAGGACACCCTCCATCACCCAGCCAGCCTTCCAAAAACTGCAGGTTAACCTGCAGAGACCCTGGTTTAGGAGGCAACAAACTCAGATTTTCACAGCAACCCTCAGGGTTTTGTTCAGAGTGGAGAACTATGCTGTTTTGTCAGGTAGAAAATGATTTTTCCGCCATTAGTTTTTTCTCGCTGCAACTGTGGGTTTTTTAAGACTTACATTCTTCAAAGGATAGAAATTCTAGGCCACACATAAGAGCAAGCCCTTAACAGAGCCCTGCATTGCTTTGCTATTCCTAGAAGCAGCGTGGTTTGAAACCAGCGCTTCTCCCTAACTCCTTTGGGCAATCAGCCCAGGATGAGCAAGGTGAGGGTGGGGCTGGGAGCAATGCAGCGAGGCTGCGCGGGGAGTTAAATGACAAAAGCAATCTGCCTGGCTGGATTTACACTCCAGCCCTCACAGCAGAGCCTGCAGGAAAGCTGAAGGCCACGAGCTGATCGGCCCTGCTTGAAGGACAACCGAGCCCGGCCCCTGACACCCCAGCAGGTTCCAGCAGTGCTGCTGCTGTGCCCCCCATCCCCATCCTGCCCCCTTGGCAATGCCAGCAACACCCACAGGAGCAGCACCAGACTGAGATTCACCCCCAGGGCTGGATTTCAATTTCTCCTTTTTTTTCTTTTTTCTTTTCTTTTCTTTTCTTTTCTTTTCTTT
>WBMY01009754.1:95179-140970 GCA_013397315.1 Donacobius atricapilla | reverse complement strand
CTTTTCCCTTTTCCCTTTTCCCTTTTCCCTTTCCCTTTTCCCCTGTGTAATGACTATGTTGTCCCTCAGCCTTACTGCCGTGCCCCGGTGCAGAAGTTTCCCTTGGCAGTGGCTGCCCAGGTGAGCAGGCAGCAGCCCCGGGGGTCTCCGAGCCCCGCACGCTCTGCAGCACAGTGTGTTCGCACCCCCCTGCGCCTGGCATGGCGAGGCAGAGCCCGTTGGGCAGCAGGAGCAGAAATGGCAGTAACAGGGTGCTGCAGAGCTCACTGTGCTGCTCGGGGACTGTGACACTGCCTGACGCTGATTGATGAAGAGGCGGGAGCTCCAGCCGTGGCACTTGGCTGTTAGCAATGAAAGGAGCTTTCACTTCTCCCTCGTCCGCATCCATCAGGGGCAGACAGGCGTCAGCTGCCCCTGCAATGGCTGCGTTCCTTTTGTGAGATGGAAATTCAGCTCCTTCTGTGGTCTGAAAAGCATTTTAATTCATCAACTTTTCTGAAAGGATCTTCAAAGGAGAACTAACACTCTTTGGTAACGCAGCTGGGTTTCCGCATGCTCAGCAGCTCGGCTATCAAAGCCTCCTCCTGGCTGGGCTGAGAACCTGGCTGGGGTTTGGGAGAGAACGGCGGGTGCTGTTCCCGTGGGGATGCAGCAGTGCCCAGGGCAGGGCAGGGCAGGGCAGCCACCACAGCGCAGCTTCTGGAACGTGTGTGCCCAGCCAAGAGTACTGCAAAGCCCTGCCACGGGCAGAGAACCCGTGTGGGTGATATGAGGGCATCCCCCGGGCTCAGCGCGTGCAGTACAGGGTGCCCACACCTTTCTCTTCTGCCCTGGTGTACAGCTCCAAGTATTTTGGTTTCAGGCTGGCCCCTGCTGGTGGCTGTATGCTCCAGGGCCTGGCTAACGCAGGCGGGAAAGGCCTGAGATCACAGAATCCCGGGCTGCTGTGGGCTGGGAGGGTCTCCAAAGCTCACCCTGTTCCAGCCCTGCCATGGCAGGACACCTTCGCTGTCCCAGGCTGCTCCCAGCCCTGTCCAGCCTGGCCTTGGACATTTCCAGGGATCCAGGGGCATCTTAAAAAAGACATACGTGGGCCCCCCTTCATCTTCTGCCTTTGGCCTTGGGGCACCCTCATGCCAGCAGCCCCTCCTGGGACACCCCTGTGGCCACGGGCTGCTGTGGGAAGATGCCAGAAAACTCCACCAAGACACCAAGTCACGGCAATGAGTCAATAGGAACAGGCCCATCCAGGCTGCTAGAAAATAAGGATTATCTTTAGGAATAATGACAATACCACAAGTCTCTGAAGAGGTAATTGTCCTCGGGAAGACAACATTACAAAGTCATTTCCAAATGCAATTTGAAAGCGTCACTGAATAGAGACAGCGAGTATGAAAGCACAAAGACCAACTCGGCTCCACACTGAAAGCAGCAGATGATCGGATGAACCATTTGCTGCCTGGACTGGCTCACATGCAAGTGATTTGCTGAACCGTTTCCCTCGGTGCTCTTGGCTTTGCCAGGCAGGAACCGTGTTACAGTTTCCAGCACTGATCTCTCTTGTTCAGATCATAAAGCCACTTGGGGTTTTCTAAATTACTTTCACATTTCCCTCAGCTGCATTTAGCTCCAGTTTTACTTTGATCTCTCTTGCTCAATCCCGACTTTGGACTACCTTTAAAAAAGAAAAAAAGAAAAAAAAAGAAGAATTCACATTATGGTCAAATTAAGGCCCACTCAAAGATTTGCCATTTTGAGAAGCTTGTTTGCCTTCCCAGAAATAGCAAAATCCTCAACACAGATTTCAGGAGGATCTCATCCATCCAGGGTACCTCCAAACTCCATCAGCCTCCTCAGAGTGCTGCCACAGCATCCCAGCAGGATGATGGCTACAGAAAAAAAAAGCCAATGAAGGCTACAATCACCTGCAACATCACTTGCTCGGTTCCCCACATCATCCTCCTCAGCTCTGCTTTCACTCTGTCTCCTCCACCTCCCGTCCCTTGTCCCAGGGTGTGCTGCAGCTCCATGCCCCGTGTTCAGCCAGTGGCACAGCACTGCAGGCAGCCCCGGCTCCCGCTGCTCTCAGATGCTGCGGCTGCACCAGGGAGCGCAGGATCTTCTCTGCCAGTGGAACTGGGAGCTCCTCAAAGTCAAGCACTGCTTCATGGAGACCTTTGTTAGCCTCAGATCAAACACGGTACAAATGCAGACATTGACTAGCAGCATTTGAAGCATTTGTTTATTTGCCAGGTTTTTTTGTACTAATGACCCGCCCAAACAGGTGCCAGCAGCTTTGATTATTCCTCAGACACACACGTGGCTCTACGTCTCGACAAGATGGGCACAACTTTTTTTATTTTATATTCTTGATCAAAACAGGCTTCAAAAGCCAAATTAAAAGCTGCCATTTGCTGTGTCCACACTTCCAAGTTCAAATGAGCCTGCAGTAAACCCGCAGCGCCTGTCTGCTCATCCACGAGGGAAGCACAAAGGGGTGTGAGCCTGGCCACAGCTAATCCATTCACAAAGTGGCCCAGCTCTCTGCAGAAAGCTTTTTTGGAGTAGTCAATCAACTCGGATGCTTTCCTCTTCAAAGCACGCCAGCCTTTCATGTAGGCTGCCTTTGTGCACTAGGAAAGTATTTTTAGCAGTGCACAGAATGGTTTGACATTGAGAGAACTGAGGGACTTTGGCGTGCTGCGGAAACTTGGATTGGTGTTCTTGTACTGAGGATTTTCTGGGCCCAGAGAACAGCCTGGAAGCAGCCATGGACACTGTAATTATTCCCATTTCTACATCATGCATTCAAAAGAAACTCCTCATATCTCGTATCATTGTCCAGTCTGCCCAGGGACTGCTAAAATGTTCCTGTCTGGACATCCCTCCTCCTATTTCAGACTCAGGATTTAGGGAGAAACAAGGTCAAGGACATTGGAATGGATGTTAAGGAGTCTTCCCTGGGACTGGTGCTTTGGTAGATACAAAGCACAAATGGAAGCAAATTTATTTGCAAATGTAACCCAGTTTCCCAGGGAGTACCGAGCCAGGACAGCAGCTGCGTCCTTATGGCCCTCGCAGCCTCAGGAATGTGAGAGCTCATGATTCAAGGGGCTTTGCACAGAAAATCTCTCCCTGGGTCACTCCCGTTGCAGGAAACGAACCTCTGGTGCCATGGCATCCAACTTGGTTTAATTTGGGCAAGAAAGTGCCTGAGATGTGGACACAGAGAGGTGTCCCTGTCCCTGCTGAGCACGACGTCCCGGTGCCGGTGGCTCAGCAGGGAAAGGACCAAGAGGCACCCCGGGATAAAGCTGCAAAATTACAGAGCAGGAAGGAGAGAGCAGGTAGATATAAACACCTAAAACCCTGAATCTGTGTTTTCACATTCACTACAAAAGTTTTTAGCTGTCACGTTGACATTCTGCCCTTGCAAGTGCTGAATTCTGTGCTTAGCTAATTAGGGGACGAGAATTATCTGTTATCATACAGAACAGATCTGTGCCATTGCTTGCTATCACACGATGAAAACCTGCGGTCCCTAAACTATTCAAAGCACAGCATTCTTTATGTCTAACTGAAAAGTAGGATAATTAGTCAATATGCACAGCCTTTCATCAACCAGAAGTCTTAAATTACGACTGGTATTAATTGTATATAATTGAAATGATAAATTCCCCAAGATAAATCATATCTCACTTGTAAATCCTACAAATATTTTTCCCCAACAATTATAAATAAGTTCTCATTCACAAGAATTTACAGATTAATGCGGAGCTATGGATGTAATTTCTTTGCAAATGAAGCTATGTCAATGTCACTGCTATTCATAAATCTCTAGGCTCCATATTTTTTTAATGAAGTCTAACAGGTTATGAATCAAGGCAAATTTTTATTGTTTGGTGTATAAGCCTTAAGAATCAGAAACAGGTTTTATAATTTAATTTCCCCAGAGATTATGTAACAAAAATGATAAACTTACAGTTAGTACAGCAATGGTTTTGACAGCTATGACTTTTTCCCCAGAAGAAAGTAATTTGAATTTAGATTAAGACACATCACTGTATCTTTCCTTATAAACTGTTGAATTAAGTTTCCTGATCACTCTGTGTGCACATTTGACTGAGCGAGCCAAAATGTGGAAATTAAAAATGTAGGAAGGGAGCAGCTTCTGCATTCCATTGACCTTTATATTAGTTAAGCATTTGAATTTTAATATATGTATGATACATACTTTAATTAAAGTGTAAATCAGAACTCTGACTTCCTCAGATTTATGAGCTGTGTGTCACCAAAGCTCCGTTCAACCTTCCCACCAGCAGCTCCTTCTTTCAGCAGCTCTGCTGCTGCCCAACACACCAGAGCTGAGAGCAAAAGCACCTGTAGGCTAAAGGTGAGAACTTCTGGCCAGTTCTCTTTGGCTTTAATTTAGGCTTGAATAGGAAGGCAACCAGAGGAAAATGTTGGAGAGAGAAAAGAATTCAAGCCGGCTGCGCAAATTAATAGAGACAGAGGAGTAAAAGTCTCTTGGTACTTGCACCTAATAATTTTATAGCCTGTCTGTATTACCCCCCCCACCAAACACAGGATTATCAAGGTCAGAAAGGACTTTTAAGTTCATTAAATCCACCCATCGGCCCAGCACTCCCACCTGTTCACAGTGACCCCTGTCCCCACACCACTGACCCCACATCCCCGCGGGTTTGGGACACTTCCAGGGATGGGGACACCCCACTGCCCTGGCAGCCTGTTCCCACTCTCGACCACGTTCTCCATGAAGAAACTGTGATAAGCACATCCGTGGAAAGAGTTTACCCAACTCTTGGTGCTCTGAGTCAGTGTTTTGGGGTAACAGGGGGTCTGCTGGCTTCCCTGCTGCTGTGGAAGGGAAAGGGTGAGCTCCTGCTCTCAATGCCCTTCCAGTTGCATTTTCTTTAAATTCCATTTTCTTCAATACCATTCCATTTCCCTATTCTGAAAAAAAAAGAACAAAACCCCTAAAAATAACCCAAACCCTATTCCTCCCTTCCCAAACCAAAAACATTCCCTCAGCACAAACTCCTGTGAAGGACGTGATGCTCAGAACCCTGCCTACGTACATTTTTTATGGAAGTGGAACACAACAAACACAACATTCACAAATAACCACTCTGAAGGATGTTAAAAAAAAAGAATAATTCCTCAGATTTATTCCCTTTACAGTAAGTTGCATATTTATAGTAGCTGAAATATGTTAATCACAATTGCCATTACTCAGTCCATGTTCCCTTTCTCTCCTACCTCTTGTCGCCCTGCACAGTTCTCAAAGATGCCAAAAATATCTCCCTCTGGTGGAAGAAATCTTATTCTGAATTTCGTTTGACTTTCACTCACTCACACAAAGAAGTGAGATCTGGAACACCAGTTTGGCTGGGACACCTCCAGCCCATCGGGTTCTCCTTTGGATCACACTCCTCAAGGGGCGCGGGGGCCCCACAGGAGCCCCCCCTGTAACCCTGCTGCTCCCAGAGGGGGGCACGGCTCAGCCCAGCCCGGCAGCCCCGGGAGCAGCTGTGTCGTGTCTGCACAGCAGGATCACAACAGGAACGGACCCCGGGCTGGAGAACTGCTGGAAGTTTCTCAGCTCCCAAAGACGCCCTGGAGCTGTGAGGTCTGATGCTGGTTGTGCTTTTTTTTCCTGTGTGAGACAGTGGTGCCCAGCATCCCTGTGACTCTCTGTGCTGATGAATGCAGTGTAGTGCCCTGAATTTTATCTGGCTTTGCATCAGATAAAAGAGATTGAAGGAGATGCTCCTCTTTAAAAAGGAACCTTTATCCTCTGAAGCTGAGGAAAGAAACTTCTATGCTCTGACACTTCTCCCTGCCTGCTCCTGCTTCAGAGCCCTGCCATGGGCACAGGGACAAAAGTCCAGAGGGCAGAGCTGTAGGAATGAAGGGAACATGTGGAAATGAGAGGCTACTCTGGAGTTCAACAAATCACAGCATCCCAGAATGGGTTACTTTGAAGGACCTTAAATCCCACCCAGTGCCACCTTATCCATGGGCAGGGACACCTCCCACTGTCCCAGGCTGCTCCAAGCCCATCCAACCTGGCCTGGGACATTCCAGGGATCCAGGGGCAGCCACAGCTGCACTGGGCACCCTGTGCCAGGGCCTGCCCACCCTCAGGGAAGTTCTCCCCACAGGGAAAAATTTCTTTCCGAAGTCTAATCTCAATCTACTCTCCCGCAGGTTGAGGCCATTCCCTGTGTCCTGTCCCTCCGTCCCTTGCTCCCAGTCCCTCTCCAGCTCTCCTGGAGCCCCTTTGGGCCCTGGAAGGGTTCTGAGCTCTCCCTGGAGCTTCTCCTCTGCAGGTGAGCCCCCCCAGCTCTCCCAGCCCGGCTCCGGAGCAGAGGGTCCCAGCCTGGGGACCTGCACTGCCCAGTGTGTTTGAAAGGAGCCCCTGCGCACCCCGCAGCTTTTCCTGCTGTGTCACCAAGCCCTGTTTCAGCACAGCCCTGGCAGCGCGCTGCTCACCTCAGCAGCCCTCACACCTTCTTTGCAGCCAGGCTCCATCATCACGTTCGTTCATAACCGAAGGCAGAGGCCATCAGCCTCTCCTCCGTTTTGGCTCGTGAAATTCCAAACGTTTGCACGGCCAGAGGGATCACTGAAACACTAAAACCAAGCAGGGGGTGTGTGCTGTGGTGTCCCTGCTGTCCCAGTGCACGGCACAGGAGCCCCCTGTGGGCACCCCCAGCTGCCCAGTGCGCGCCCAGCCCGTCCCCAGGGCCGGAGCAGCCCCAGCAGCCTGCAGGGGCTCACTGGGCACCGCTGCTGCAGCCAGATCCTTGGGCAAGGTCGCCGTGGGGATAACCCTGCAAAGGCAGGACCTGGGCTCAGGTGGTGCTGGCACCCTCCGAGCCCGGCTGGGAAACTGCCAGGGGCTGAGCCAGGGAAGGGGAAGGGCTGCAGGTGTGGGATGCAGTTCCTGTGAAAGTGCTGCGCTAAGAGAACTGCTAATTAATTCAATGCCAAGATACTTGCTTAGGTAGAAGGCTGCTTCTGAAACTCGTGCAGATTGGAGCAGCTCCAGCGCCGCTCTGAGGTTTGCAGCCCTCTCCTGAGACACTCCAAGGATGTGAATCCCAGCAAGGGAGTGAGAGGACTGCAAACCACTTCCCTCTCAGCCGTATGTGGTGGGACTCCCACTCAGCCCCAGCAGCAGAGCTCCCACCCCAGACCCCACAGCAAACTTTTCTCTGGAGCCGTCCTGGGGCCCATTCCCCTCCCCTGCCTCAGTCAGAGCCCTCCGGATTCCCACGGCTGGGAGCAGAAACTCATTTCCCCTCACACAGCTGAGGGTAGAGCTCACACCCATCGCTGCCCTGCGGAATGTAAAATAAATTGAGGAGCACTGGCGTGCTCAAAGCCTGGGAAGAGCTGCATCAGTTTTATATAACAGGTTGTGCTTGTCTCTTGACCTCGGCTATCAAGGCAAAGTCATCTTTCCCTGAAGGCTCCTTCCCCTGGGCAGGTTGGTCCCTTCCCTGCTCCTTCCTTCCCACTCATCCTGCCCTGTCCCCCTCCCAGCTGTTTGTTTCTTCCCAGTTACCAAATCCAGTTTTGTGCTGGAAAAGTCTGGGAACACCCTGCTGCACCATCACCCCTCCAGGAGCTCGGGAAGGCTGACTGGGAGCAGCAACTCGGTAAAGGAATAAAGCAGATATTTATTAAAAGGCCTTTAAGGATACACCTTGGGCAGGACAAGAGCCTGGCCAGGGCTACACCCAAGGTGGACCCAAAATGGACACAAATGGACACAAAGTGGTCACAAAATGGACCCAAAATGGTCCCAAATGGACACAACATGGACACAACATGGACACAAAATGGACACAGAATGGACCACCGGTCAGGAGGTCTCACATTTTTATAAGATTTGGTCCATTTGCATACTGGGGTTTAATTGTGCAATTACAGCTTGAGATGATGAAGTGCCATCCTTCTTGTTTTCCTTCTTTAGCCCACTGTTGTTTGTGCTTTTGGGCCTGGAAACTTGTACCAGTTGTCCTTGGTCTCCCTCTAGAAAATAATTTGTCTCCCTGCTCTGCGAAGAGCTGAGTGACACCGAATGTGAGCTCAGAGCTGCACCCCTAGACTGCACAGAATCTGAAAAACATCAGAGCTAAAACTTGAGGCATCGAGCTCACACAAAGCAAGAGAAGTGTCTGCTTCCCAAGTTAGCTCTTCACTCCCCATGTTTTAATGGGTTGTTATTCCTCCCATTTCAGACGGGGCGGGAGGAAACTCTGGGGCAGTGTTGGTGATCCAGGGAAGCTCATCTGAGCTGGGCCCAGAGGTGCCAGAGGATCAACTCAAAGTGCGGAAAGCCAGGAACCACAGAAGGCTTTTGTCAGTTTTCCACTTCACTCCCTATTAATGCGTCACCCAAAGATGAGCTCTTCAGAAGTTAATGGAAAACATCCAGCCAGAACTAAAATCTTCCTGCCAGTTTTTGATGAAGAAAATCCCTAAGGTTGTCATTTCAAGCAATCTGTTTGGATATACATTTTTATTCCTTACTATCATTACTTCTGCTTATATTGAAGACAAATAATGTAAGATTCAACTCCCTGAGACTCAAGTTTTGCACAAACTTATTTAGCATCATCCCAATGTACAGCTTACACGAAGTTAGGGCTTGAATATTTCTCAGGACTTCTGCAAATAAATCATTAGATCTGTACCCACCATTTACCAGCCCATCTCTGCCTGTCCTAATGAGCAACACATTGCATTTATCACCCCCTCTGTCATCATTTATCACGGCGTAGTCCATTAAAATCCTTGAACAAACCTCTCCCCTGCACTGAGGAGCTGCAGGATTTGACCCACTTAAATTTAATAAGAGACAGATTCTTTCTGAAGTCTCTGTGATGTTAGCAATTTACATGGGTTTCTTTTTTTAGATTAGGTATTATTGCCTGGCATTTAAGGCTCAGATAATTAAGTAGATTTATATTTATATTGTCTTATTATTTACTCACATCTGTTACTTAAAACCTAATGACAAACAATGACATTATTACTCAAATACTTAGGATATCCATAATTGAAATTAGGATCCGGTGCAAATGACTGCTTATTCTGACTTGATGGATAAATAAACATTCATCAGTAAAAGCAACGAGGACAGCAAATAAAAAATGAACTCTTGCTCTCTTTATCCTGTGCCACGTGGCCAGGACATGCAGCACTGCCCTAAAGGTGGGAAGATGCAGACATCAACATCAAGGATGGGAAAGCAAGCTGGAAAGTCAAATCTGGTACAATTTTGGAGGTGAAGGTCTTGGGATACGAGCGAGACAAGGTTTGAGGGAGGAGATAACATCTTTATTGCACAGAGGGGATGGAATGATAAAAAGAAATAAGCATTCAGGCTCAAACTGCCTCTTCAGCTTGCCTGCTGTAAAGCTTGTCTGCTCCTCCGAGTATATCAGTATGTCTCAGGAATGATATTATCTCTCCCTGCAGACTCGATGGTGCTTAAAATGTCAGCTCCTCTTGAAGATGTCTGCTTTGCACCTTCCATCTGTTCCCGGGGACCAAGCTGCTGTCCATCTCTGCCACCCACAGCAACGTGGGAAAAGGTAGAGCAGGGTTTCCAAATAAAATATGTCTTTTAGATGAATATTAACCTCATTTCCATACCTAAAACTGTTGGCAGAGACCACGGAGCGTGGGTATTATGAGCCTGCCATGTGAAATACTATTTATGGGAGCCAGCTCTCTGAGGAGGCACAAGAAAAAGTTACCAGTGGTTTCAGTGCAATATGTGTACGGTAAAATTGGTCTGTAATCCTAAAGAAAAATCTTTTACCGGGAAGGAAAAAGAGTTAAGGAAAAAAGAGTTGGTGGGTGTAGCAAAATTAGTTTGAGTTCTTTCTAAAAAGAAATAAGGAAAAACTAAAGCAAAGAGGAAATACCCTAAACTCATATTGTAGATGCTTAGGTAGCATTTATTTTTATTAGAACTGTACAAAAAACCCCAAATCGGGCTCTTGTGTTCCTGCAGTGTGGATAAGGGAAGGCACATTCCCCATTTCTGAGAGGAAAGGAAGGAGCAGTTGAGCTGATCTGCCCCGTGACACCATGTCCCCTTCCACCCACTTTGCTTCCCTTTTCATGTGGCTCCTACATTTATGGTGGTCCTCTCTGGCAAACCAATACCGATCAGGGGAGCAATCCCCGGGGGCAATTCTTCTTCCCTGCCATCCTTCCACACACCAAGGGAAGCCAAGGTCGCCTCACCTGTTCCCAGGTGTTTCTGCCTTTCCCCTTTTTGATGTAGCAATACTGATTGCCTCCACCCCTGTTGTGTGTGTGTTGGTGTCAGAGGTGACCTCAGATGTGATTTTGCCCTGTGCTTTCCTGGGATATCCATAGGGAATGTTGTTCAGACATGCAAAAGCAGGTCACAGACATACCAGACCCAACTGAAGCTGAGTCAGGTCTTCAAAACAAACTTCCTCCATACTCAAACACTGAGCTATCGTGAATCATTAAGACTATTTAACGCCACTTTCTCTTCCAATAAACACATGCTGACAATTTCAGACACTTTCCCCCTTTTGTTCCAAGTCAAGGAGTTTGTTGTTCCCAAGATCGTCCTTCAGTACAAGAATGCATGGCAGTAGTAATATCCCCAGGAAGCTCATAAAAATCCTTCTTCAGGATATTCCAGAACATTATTCCAAGAAAAAAAAAGCAAATTAGAGCACCCACCTCCCATCTCTCTCAGAGTATTGACATGTATTATGGATCTTGAGATGATTAAATGCCGCTGAGTAAGCAAGGAGACTTTTACCAAGGAAAACCCTGAGCTTTGTTTAAAGTACTAAGTAATCTTGGACCTCAGCATCCAGTTACGAAGCGAGGATGGCCAAGGCCACCAGTGTTTCTGTGAAGGTGGTGCTCGTGAGGTGCCACACAGCCCATCCAACACCTTCCCCGTGGCACTGGTGGTGCCAGCCCCAGTTTTCCCCGGGAATTCCAGCCCTCAGCCCAGGATATTCTTGGCAACAGTGCTAAGGGCACTTGTTCCTAGAAGGGGAATCCAGAAACGGGTTTGTCTCGGCTGCTGGAGCCAGGCAAGTCTGCCCAAGCTCACAGGGCTGGACACTGGCGGGGGGAAAAATACCCACAGAAATCCCAGTGAAGGAAAAGCGAACTTCTGACTGTCTCGCCAGCACCAGCCAAATCTCATTAAAGAGCCAATGATGAAATGCGCTGACAGTAAGTGCAACAGACTTGATGAAAGACCTTCAAATGTTTACGCTAATCCAAACTTTCAGTGTCATGTTCCGTACAAGCTTTCCAAACAAGAACAGTGCCTGAAAGCATGGAAGAACGATCTTAACTTTTACCTTGCTAAAAAAAATCCAAACAAAATATCACCCAAAAAACCCAAGCACCAAACCCCCAGGTTTCCATTTTTTTTCTTGCCACCTGCACATTTTGCTGGACAGGTAAAAAAAAAACCAACTTTCCTCAGTTAGCTCAGTTTGCTTGTGAGACAAATCTGTGTTGGGGCTAGGAGCTCCTTCAGAGCCTGGAGGAACAACGTGGAGCAGCTGGTGCCTGATTTACACCACGCAGGAACCACCCCAGTAACTTCCCAGTTACTCCACACCTTCCAGGGAGGCACCCCTGTGCAGACTGAATAACTCAGCACTTGGAAAACAACAGAAAACCCCCAAGAAAGCTCCAGTCCCAGTTCTACTCCAAATCCATTATTTAGTCTGACTGCCCCCGCTCCATTTCCTCCACTTTGATCAACTAATGACCAAGAAAAGCAATTACCAGCATAAGGAAAATATATTCTTGGTATCTTTGAACTGCTGTGGCAAGTGTAAATGCATTCCTTTCGTGAGAACAGAGGAAATATTTCTTCAGTGGCCAAGATGAGAAATGAGGGGGAAACAAGTAGGAGGAGGTAGGGGAGAGACCATTATTTTATTAACTAATTAGATCAGCGTTGAAAGAAAACAATCTCTGCATTACTGGTTGTGAGGAGATGGCTGCAATGTCCCACAGAGATGATGAAACACTGGGATGTGCATTTGGAAATGGCTTGTCCTGTCTAGACAGGGGAGTCCAACCTACAAAATAACCGAGTTATTGTTGGAGGGAGGATAAATACATCACTGACAGGTTTGGGGAAATGTGCAGCTAACAACTGGACTTGTACTCTGCTCTTCAGAGTCTTCCAGCGCCAGCACATGGGAGAGGAGAAGAAATCCCCCTGCCATTTCTCTGTTTTTTGTGTTTTCCCACGAACATCTCCCCTGCCACTGCTCCAGTCAGCTCTGGCACCACCAAACAGCAGAGCAAACCCCAGCAGCTCTGCAATAACCGTGGGCCCCAAACTGACTGAGCCGCTTCAGCAGCAGCTGTGGGGCCAGACGGCCCCAGGGCAGGGCCCCCACCCTGCCCCACACTGCGCCCGGGGCTGCTCAAGGACATCAACTGGAAATCCCAATACCCGCTCAAAAACGAACACATGGCTTCAAATATTTAACAGTGAACTCCACACTTCTACAAAACACTCCAAGAAGGAACAAAACATAGTGCCTTATGAAAATAAAAAGCAGGAGTGGAATTTGGGGAAATATAAATCATCC
The DNA here is from genome assembly GCA_013397315.1 of Donacobius atricapilla. Lineage (NCBI taxonomy): Eukaryota > Metazoa > Chordata > Aves > Passeriformes > Mimidae > Donacobius > Donacobius atricapilla. The sequence continues at coordinate 128,305 of WBMY01009754.1, read as the reverse complement.
TTTATCAGTGATTTCCCAGGGCACTCACTCAACAGCACACTCTGAAGGGACAGAGCAGCTGCCTTCCAAACCTGCAACGCTGCAGTTTAAAGCCGTAGTGGAGTTTAGAATAATATTATTGCTCAGGATCTGGCCTGGCAGCTCAGAGGCTCGGCAGGGCAGTGAGCTCCTCGTGCTGCTGCAGGCTCTGACAGCAAGGGAAAAGGCTGGATGTTTCTCTTTCTGACCTGTGCTCTTTTAAAAGGGAGAGAAGTGATGAAACAAAGATCTCCTGGCAGCGGGGTAAAAGCAAGAGAACCCACAGGAGGCAGCTGCAGAAAGGACAGGCTGCAGGTGGGGCTCCTGAGAGAAAGAGATGGAGATGGCTGCGGGTTACAGGTACCGAAGTGACCAAGCAAACTGTGAACTCCTGGATTTCCAAGGATGGGAAGGCTGGGAAGCGAGGCTGGTGAGAGCTTTCAGAGGCCTGAGAAGGTCGCACCTCATGTGGAAAACCAACCCTGCAGCACCTGCCAAGGGACTTGGACTACCCAGGTGAGGGGCAGATCACCTGCTCAACACACCCATGGCAGAGCTGCAGACACCCCCTGCCCCCCTCTCTGCACGCAAACAACTCCAAACCAGTAAAAACACAAGGAAAACCTCCCAAAGTCCAAGCACCAACACCCAAACTGCTGCTACACCCCCTCCACACAGGGTGCAAGGCTGCCTGAAGGCTGGGGAGCCTCACACTGCATTCTGGCAGCTCCAGTTCTGCCTGTTGGCCTTGAGGTCCTCCCAGAGTGGAGGCCTGGCCTTCACCCTCCTCTGAGCACCTCATTTCCTAGTGCAAACACATGTTTTTAAAGGAAAATAGAGGTACTTACATGGAGTAATCACATTTTTAAACGGCCTTCATCATTATTTATGTCAGCATCTTCCAGCTGTGATTCAGGCAATGATAGCAGCACGTGTCATTTGTGTCTCTGTTCCTCTCCCCAGGGGAAAATTAAGTTATGATTAAAGCTGTGCCTTCACCCAGCCCATCCACTTCAGTGGAGCTCTGCACCAACAGCTGCTGGGAACCTGTGGAAAACTCCCTCTCCAGAATATTGAATCTTTTCCTCAGCAAGCATTACTTCCAAGGTCATTGAGGCTGGGGTTTTTGTTGTGGGTTTTGTTTGTTTTTAGAGCTCCCCGAGTTAGCAGGAGGTGCTGGTGGCACCCAGCACAGCCCAGCCCTGCTGCAGGTTTGTGGCACCTGAGAACAAAGCGAGGCTCAGCCCTCAGCCACCGGCACCACCTCTGGTGTCTGCCCTGGGAACTCCTGGGGAGAAGAGCCAACACCAGTGGGATTTATTCAGCCTCCACGTCCCATCAGACTCCAGGGTGGCAGTGCTCCACCTCAAGTGTCCTTCATTAGAGATTATCAGGGGTTTTTTCCCATACTGGGAGTATTCCACATCCATTTTCCTCCTGGCTGTGGGTGCTGGGGAGGGTCTGTCCCCTTCTGTGGTGCATCTGCCTGCAGCCAGTGACTCTGCAACCAGAGTGAGCCAAAATGCCTCCCTGGAGTGGAGCCCAGGGGAGCCTGTGCTGCCGTCAGGAGCCCTCACTGACAGAGAAAGGCACCTCCTCCCCGCCATTCCCTTCCCTCGAGGCATTCGTGTCTCCTTTTTGGATGTATTTTCCTTGCACTGGATCAATTGGTGTTGCTAATGTGTTTCACAACTCCTTTCTGGTAATGGTGGCACAGAGGGGAGTTTAGAGCTCTGCACACTGGACTATTATTCCTGAATAAAATCAGATTTTACATCTCCCCGAAAGGACAGCATTCCACACTTGTTCTACTGGGAAAAGCTCTGCCTCCTTCAGTGGCCCTTTCCATGATCAGCGTTTCTCCTCAGAAACTGAATTTCCTTCAGAGATCGAGCACAGACTATCAGCAACGAACCAAATCTCCTGAACCCCGCACAGAAGCGATTTCATTTCCCTTCCCACACGCTCTGGGCTCACTAACCTGACCCGGGCTCATCTGCAAGCACCAGGCATCTCGCCCGAGTGCTGTTCTGCGCCCAGAGTGAGCCCGGCGTTATGTGCTGGCCTCATGCTGTGGGATCAGAGACCCTTCTGCTGCAGCCCAGCACCCCCAGCTCAGCCCCTCCATCCCACCACCACCGCACACCCCTCGTGCCAAGCAGTTCAGGCAGCCGGCCGTGCACTTCTGCACTGCACACAGCTCTCGGCTGCCACGCAGCATCTCTCTGAGGTACAAAGGCTCTGGTCCCTGCCCTCCTGTCACAGCGTGCAGGGCAGGCACCACAGAGCCATCCTCCTCCTCTCCAACCCCGGCTAAAAAGGGAAAATTCACTGCAGATGCTCTCATTTGTAACCCCAAACGAAGAGGAGCCCCAGCTTATGGGACAAGCACGAGAAAGAACTGTGCTTTAGGAGACAAAGGGCTCGAGTTTGTGACTTCAGCTTCACATCACTGAAACCAGATTTAATTAAATCCTGTTTTTCAGCAGCCACTTCAAAATGAACGTCTCTGTGACGCAGAGAACTCTGGAAGTGTGAAGACACTTTTTATTTGACCTCAAGATCTGTTTTTACTCCAGAATCCTAATTCTCCACGGCTGGAACTTTCTCTTCCCCCTGGCACGGGTGGGAGCAATGGAAAGACAAAGACAAAAAGAAGGCAAATGAATGGGAAAAACCTCTCCCTAGGTGCGAGGCAGCTGTGCAGAAGGACACAGAGGGACACAGAGCGACAGTGTGTGTGTGCCCCTCATGGCCAGGGTCTGCCAAAGGTGTCTGTGTGCCAGGAGCTGCCCGAGGGAACGGGGCTGGAGGGGGCTCAGCCCTTCCCTCGCTGGCAGAGGCACTGGGACCTTTGCACAAGAGGCTCTCGTGCTCTGACGTTGAAAGAGATCCCGCAGAGTGGCCCTTATTACAGCTTTGTACCATAATCTGAAATTTTTACCATGGTCTGAAATTTACTTCTGTCCTGAATCTGATATGATTGAATAACTGACTGAACAACTGGCACAGAGAAGTAACGGAGGATGAAAGTCTGCTTGGGATGTCTCGGAAGGAATGTCAGAATTTGGGCCCACGAACAGCTCCCTCCCCTGCTCTGGTCCCCCAGCATGAGGGAAGGAGCGCGGCTCAGGCTGAGGCACCTCTCCCTGCCCCAGGCTCACTCAGGAGTCACCTGCAGCGACCCACAGACATGTATTTACACACCAATGATTGGAAACTGCTTCCTCCCCGCTCCAGAGAGGGAACAATTTCAAATACGAGGTCTAAACATCCCTCTCACCCGTGTCCTGCTATTTCAACTCCGTTAGGTACATTCCAGTCCAAATAAAACCTGATGCTTCTTTCTGGAACAGACCCACTCAGATTTCCAGCAAACACACAGAGGAGCATTTCTTCTGTTTCCAACAGCTCATTTGGTCTCGCTCAGTCTCTGGGATCACTGGATCTCCCAAGGAATACAACAGCAGAGTGCAGAGAGGTCAGATTTTATCGAGCAGAGCAAGCCTTGCTCAGGCAGGTCACAGCAAGGCCATTTCCATCCTGGGGAGCCCACCGATAACCTGCGTTTTTACACATCTAGAACAGATGCCCCAGGTCAGCCGTAATTCTTTATGGGGTTTGCAGCTGTTGCCTTGCTGGTGAGTTTATCAGCTCGCACAGCTCTTGCGTAGCTGTTCTTAATTCACCTCAGCCAGGCAAGGGGCGGGGGGGCCACAAAGGAGCAAAGGCAATAAATGAAACCTACTCCAAAGAGAAGAGAAAGAAATGCAGCCCAGGCCTGACCTCTTTCCACAGAGCGCTCCTGCGCGCTGGACAGACACACAGAGGTTATCCAGCCAGACCAAGTGAAGGAGCACTCCTGGAGATGGGCACTGGGCCTTTGGGAGCTGGACCACTCGAAGGAGACCTAAATTGCAGTTCAAGGCCACCGAGAGCACATGAGAGCAGATCCCCCTGAGGGTGGGGCGGAGGTTCAGCCAGGGGCACTGCCCCAGGACACAGCAAAGGGGGCAGTGCTGGCTGCTCCTGCTCCCCCTGAACTGACAGGGACAGCTCAGCGTTGGGCAAAGCTAAACCCCTCCTCTGGTTCATCTGGAAGCAGAAGAATGTGGAATTACCTCCCGAAATCCTTCCCCTCGCTTCGGCCAGTTGCACTGAGCAACCCTTTCCAACCTTTCCCAACTGCAGATGAAGACATTCGCCTTCCTAGCAGAGCATTTTCCCTCTAATGGTATGCAAAGCCTTTCCTAAAACTTTCTTCATCAATTACCTGTCTAGAAAATGAAGAGTTGGTGCTAAAAACTGCCAGATCCTTAATATGATTGACTGTGGCTGCTTTTAGTCAGCAAGAGCCCTCCCAGTAACAAATGACTTGTCCATTTGTTCTCTGACAAGAAGCACCGTCGAGGCCTGGGTGTCATTTGTGCTCAGTCAAATCCGAATGCTGATGGAAAACTCTGGGTTTTGGTGACTCCTGACATGGCCCAGTGGGGCTTGGAGAAATGTGTCACCCCTGAACGTGTGCAGGATGGGTCTGGAAGGCCTGGAGCTGTCAGACAGGAATTAACTGGAATGACAAATTGCACAAACATGCATCTCTCAGTTGGCACTTCCCTGGTGCATGCCCACAGAACTGTTAACTATGGAAAACAAAAGATGGATGGAAGATCTTTTACTAAATGTTTTTTATAGAAAAAAAAAAACCAGCAAAGAGAAGTTTGATGTATGCAAGCTCACTGATAGTCCTTGTTTTACAGCTGGGGAACATAAATAATTTTTCCCTGCTAATGGCATTTTATGATCTCAGATACAGAAAGATTTGCCCTTTATTTTAAGGATGTCCAAATTAAAGGAGTGACTTGAAGCGGTAGAGACTGGCCTGGGGATATACTGAATACAGCACATTAACTCTCACCATACAGGTGATGTTTACAAGACTTTTAGATGCAATTTTTACAACATAATAAAATTGATGAGTATGGCACAAAAACGTGTTAGATTTAATTTCTCCATTTCTTTTTGTGTACACGTGATCAAAATAAGATTGACTGTGGAAAAGAACGGGTTATTGTTTTGCCAAGAAAGGTTGGATCAGATGATCCTTGAGGTCCCATCCAACCTGGGATTCTAGGATTATTAAACTGCAGAGAAATAAGCTATGTTTTTCCTTTAAAACATTTTGCAAAATACTTACAGCTGGAACAAAGGAAGCTCAGAAAATTGCAACACTGGAGCTTTTTGGGGAAGGAAAAAAAAAATAGAAAACAGCCACAAAGAAGTTCTGATATTCATTTCTACATTCTAATAAATACTTTGATTATATTATGCTTTGCCAGATCTGGCCTCCAGCTTTGGACTTCATCCAGTTCCCTGGAGAACCAGAGGAAATCGAGCTCCAAACTTTGGTTGTGCTCTTTTCTAAATGGCAAAATACAATCCACCAATTTCGCTGGCATTTTTCTCTGCATCATTTGGCAACACCACTGGAGGCATTTTCCTGAAGCAGAGAAGCAAACCCCCTCTTTGTCTCTATTTAAAATTGCAAGTTACTGCTCAGGGACGTGCCCAAGCTTTAAAATAAGGAGCAGGAATTATTATTTCAATATTTCCATTCAGACATTCCTTTAAAAATTACAAAGCTTCAAATCTGCATAATCTTACATATTATAGAGCGAGGAACAGAGGAACACCAACACCTTTAAAGACAACTACTAAAAATGGCAATGTGAGCTTTCACCTTAAAGTGTAGCATTCTGGTAAGGCCTCGGTCTTGCAAATATTCAGCAGATGAGCACTCCTACTAAAGCAAGACTCACCCATAGGCTTTTTCACTGGTGGAGTTTCCTTTTATTTATATATATTTTAAGGCAACATACTATGAAAGTTGGAAGGAGGAAAACGACCCGGGAGCAGGAGGTGGGGTCACCATCAGTGTCCACGGACAGCCTTGGCTCAGCACCTCAGCACAGACACCCCAGCAAGGCCACTGGCCCGGCCAAACCAGAACTCTGTGTCAGAAAGAGAAATCATTCCGTGGTTTTTTACCCCTTACTCCCACGTGAACACCTTCCCTCTCCAGTGCAACACCCTGCAGAAGTGACTACCCCTAAAAATAACTGCTAAGAAAAGGTTCCTGCGTTTATCACAAGGTCTGTACTGCCTTTCTAACCCTTCCTTCGTTCGCTGGCAGATGCTGACGTACAGAATTGCCTAAGAAAACAGAACATAAAAAGATAAAAATTAACTTAATTTACACAACCAATAAGAAAGTTTAAAGCAATGACAGAAAAACAATATAAAGGCTAGATACATGAAATGCCAGTTCAACGGTATTAAGCTTTGGTAGAACAGTTAAAAGAGCATAGCACCAACAAAATCCAACGCCGGCACGGGCTTCAGTAGGCATGAGCCGTGATGAAGATGTAGATCTTGGCAAGGAAAGTCGTGTAGGTTCCCTGCCGCCAGAGTTTCATCTCCACGTCCAGCAGGAAGTCCTTGGGCTCCTTGACCTGGCGCTGCAGGAAGACGACGCCCGTGTAGGCGTTGAGCCGGCGGGTGCTGAAGAAGCCCTCCTCGTTGCCCTTGGTGATGGTGAGCACGATGCTGTCCCCGGCGTAGGCGGGCGAGGGCCCGATGCGGAAGATGTGCGCCGGCACCACGATGTTGGTCTGGAAGTTGAGCTGGTAGTAGGTGATGCGCACCGGCGTGCTCTGGCACTCCAGGAAATTGAAGCAGCCCACGCGCTCGCACCTCCTGCGGAAAGGGCAGGGGGGCACCTTCAGTGGCCAGGGGGCGGCAGGAGGAACCCCACAGCCTCGGGGCACTGCAAAGGAGCCCGCCGGCGCCTCAGGAGTTGGGCTGGGGTATTTTTCATCTGTTTGTAACCCTGCAGCTCTTTGGTGTGTAACTCTAAACACGCAGCGCGAGCTGCTGCTTCCCCATTCTGGTCAGACACAACAGCTCCTCTCCAGGCCTGGGAACCAAGGACACCTCACTGCCTCGGGCCCCGAGGGATATAAATGTTGTTGTAGGATACAAAACAATGAACGACTCTAAATACCTTCTTAGAAAGTAAAAAGGTTTTATTGTCTAAACTCTTATTACTTTCTGTAAAGTCCTCTGATATAGACTTAACATGATTGGTGAATAGGAACGACACCTCTCTAATCCTATTAGTTTTACCTAGAAAGGTAAAACATCATGTAGAGAAAAACTGTTTTGAAAACAAATCAGTTGTTTACTAAGACTGTTTTGGGAAGAAGCTTTCTCGAGATATTTTTCCCTGGGGAAAAAGTTAGCAGCTGCCAGCAGGCTGAAATCTCTCAGACTCAGAAATATCAGGCTCACATATAAACAAAAGTAAGCTGGGGGCAGCAACCTTGGGGTAAATGACTTCATTACCTGAAGCTGTAATTGGAAGATTAACCCCCAATATGCGAATAGACCAAGTTTATAAAAGTGTGAAAACCTGTGACTGGCCATCCATTTTCGGGTGTAGTCCCAGGGGGGCTTAATCTGCCCTAAATGTACCCGAAGGGCCTATAATAATTGTAACAGCTTTTATTCCCTTAGTTCTGTCTGGCCTCTGTTTTAGGCAGTCCCAAAAGGCACCAGGACAAAGCGCAGTCCCAAACCTCAGCGTGTGATCAGCAGCAGCTTTTCCTGCCCTCGCAGTGCCCAGGAACATTTCTGGGAGTGCAGCTGGGGAGCAGGGCAGCCCAAGGCAGAGGCCATTGATGTGGGGAGCTGTGGGGAGCTGCACCAGGAGCAGCCAGAGCCAGGCTGCAAACGGCACAGAGCAGGAAGGGGAGCCAGGGGCTCATCCCTGACCGGGCTGGGGCACTGCTCCAAGGAAATGAGACCCTAAAAGGCGCCTAAAACACGGGAGTGGGGAACAAACTCCGCAGCTGGCAGAGCTGCTCAGCTCTGTAAGGCAGGAAAAGTATGTTTTAAGCCACAGGCAACTAAATATGGGTTCCCAAAGCACTGGCAGCCACCAAGGCAGGAAATGGGATGGGAGATTTCGGGGCTCCCGAGCCCCAGCTGCTGAGGAGCTGGGGATGTGCCATTCCCGGGACCCTGTGGCCTGGCAGGCTTAGCATCCTGCTCCCCTCCAACACTCCCTGAGGAACTGCAATCTGAATATTAAACAGGGAGCCCCGAACCCCCATAAAAGTGGAGCACTGAGCAGTCTGGCTGCTCCTGCTCTGATACAAACAGCACGGAAGATCTTACTTTAAAATTTAATTATAAACAGAGCCATTTTAGAGCTGCAAGGAGAGCTGCAGGCTCTGTTCTCTGCTGTTCCAGCAGCAGCTGGAGGGCAAACAGGGGCTCCAGGGCTTGGGAGAATGAAGGATAACCACACACAGACTGTGCGTGGGGAAGGTCTGTGAGCTCCAGGTGCCAAAGCAGCTTCTCAGAGCTCTGAGCACCCACAGCCACCCACAAACTGAGCAGCAGAGGCACAGCAGAGGCACAGCCTGGCTCTGGGGCTGCCCCAGGGCCATACTCACATGTCAGACACCTTCCTGTAGTTGGAGGGGCACTCGAAGGACAGGCAGCGGAAGCTGCCCTGGATGTTGTAGCAAGTCTCTGCAGCTGAACAGTTGTGGGTTCCTATTGCACACTCATCGATATCTAAGAAGAAGCACAAGAAAAAGATGCTCTAAGTTCAAAAGTAAGAATTAAGTCCTAGTGTTTTTCAGGAATAAACAAACCGCAGCAGGATATAATGAACCCATGCTAAAAGCCAACGGGATCTCCTCACTGACTTTTTGAGACTGGAGAAGGCTGGGCTGTGCCAAAAGTATCTGTGCACAAAGGTAGCTCTGGATTAAAGCAGAGCAGCTAAGATAAATCTGGAGTTAAAGCAAGCAAATGCAAAGTGGTCTCTGCTGTCCCACAGGATCCAGGAGATGTGAAAAATGGGAACTTAGGACAGCACTTCAGAACAAGGCACACAGTTTCGAAACCCTAAATACAAGTATCTCCCCATAAGGAGATGTAATTACAGAAGACATAGTAAAGAGCCCTTAAAGCTCGAAGACACTTCACGGCCCAGAGCATAAACGTGGTTACCTAACTAACACATCCCCAGAAACCCAAGCCATGGGCCTGACAGTGCTGAAAACCAGATGCAGTGACAAGGATCCAGCCTGAGCAGAAAGCACTGGCAGAGCCCTCGCAGTCACATTGTGTACTCCCAAATGTCTAGACAATGCACGGAGGCTCTAAAATGAAATAAATTCTAACAGACAAGGCATGTGGACTGAGTAGGGCCCTGCAGCTCTGCCAATTGTCACAGAGCAGGGAGACTCTTAGAAGGAAACTATAACCTTCCACTCCCCCCGTTCCCCTGGGATGGGAACTGATCTCACACACTGAACCGCCTGGTTTAAGAGTCCTGCAAAGAAAAGTATACAATAGGAAATAGGAGAGAATCAAAGGCAAGTAAATCCCTTGCTGGTTCTCAGCAGTTGCCCGTAGGTGAAAAGAAAATTTCTTCCATATTGCAATCATTGTCATGAAAGCACTCCCTGCACCACTTTGGCTGCGCCGCAAAATACCACAGGCAGTTTCTGCAAAAAAGATCCATATGTTGAGACACCACTCCATGAGATACAACTCATCTTTTGAAAAAAGGGCACAAGGAACATTCCGCCAGTAACTCTTCAGAACTGGCCAGATGATGAGCAACTGGAGCCAGATCTTTAGCTGGGGGAACCAAGATCGTCTCCCTGCACTCAACAGAGCCAACACCAACCCAGCCTTCCTCTGACCAGGTTTTCAGACACACCTCAGTATCTTCCCAGACTTGTAACTACAGACCTGCAGAGCTCCAAACAAGGGGATGGATCCAGGGGAGTTACAGCTGCCATTTTCTAAAGGTGAATTTTACGTAAAAATTTAAGTGCATGTGACTATTACTGCAATCGTACTTAAAAACACATTTAAAAAATATTTTAGAATATTTTAAAAGGGTTTTAACTGTCATTTAATCTGCCTCACTGCTCCACAGTCAGGATTAAGTATGCTCATGCTGCTCATGATTTACACAGAGCAAACTCGCTGCCATCAGCAGTCAGAACTCGAGCACAGGAGATCCATAACCAAAGTTACATGGAGGGCTCCTGAAAGAGCAAGGGCAGGAAATGCCTGGCAGTTGGTGCAAGGACGGCAGGAATGCAAAGGTAATCAGATCCTCCACCAGGTTACACAGGCAGGGCATCCTTTGGAAAGGGGCTTCAGCTCAGAACCACACAGCTGCACACCAGATGAAAACCGCCAGGCTCCCAGAAGACACCTCCACGATTCTGAAGAAAAGGGGTGTGTGAGGGGAGGGTACTTGTCATTTCACTAACATTTATTAATGCCAGCAGGATTCAGCTTAGGTGACACTGCTGGATGGCCGAGATCCAACCACAGCTCCAGCATTTAATCTCCCAGTCCTCTGGAGGAGAAAGCCGTAACTCACAAAGAAGCCACAGATTTCTACATCTGGCACCTCTAAACCCCCAGTCATGGAGCGCTGTGCCAAGGTGCACACACAGCTCACGTGAGCAATCCAGTGCCTCAGCTGCAAGGCTCAAGTGGGCTCCTCGGGAGTTCATTTCAGCAATTAGCTCACACTGACAGCTGAGTTTCCACAGCGCTCTCTTCTAGCACGGGAGGACTGACTTTGCAGACGCCAATATCCGGCAACTTTGCCAAAGACTGACTTTGGAACAGCGACTGCTAGAAAACATGGAGCCTGAGTGAGGACCCGTGAGGGCTGAGCTCACTCCGAGGGTGCCAGCGAGCCAGCCCGAGCTGCAGTTACCTCTGCAGGTCCTGCCGTTGGCTGCCATGGTGTAGCCCTGCTCGGGACAGGCACACTGGTAGCTGCCGGGGACGTTGAGGCAGCGGAAGGTGCACAGGATGCCGGCGCTCTGCGTGCACTCGTCGATGTCTGCGGGAAGAACAGTCACACCAGGGAAGGGAAAGGGCAAAAGGAACATCCCCGGAACAGCCTCCCTGGCTGCGCAGCCCCACAGGGGTGCTCCCCGCACTGAACCGCGTGGCCAGTGGCTGGAGGGACCTTCTGCAGCCTCTGGGGCAGCTGTGACTCACAACCATCCTCGGGCATCACCTGCAGCACCAGGAGCTGCCGAGGGCCAGAGAGCTCTTGCTGCTCCAGAGAATAAACACCCCCGCCCTGACCAGGTGAGGCAGCACCTTACCTTTACAGGAGTGCCCATCTTCTGCCAGCTGGAAGCCTTGCCTGCAGTAGCACTGGTAGGAGCCGTAAACGTTGGCACACTCCTGGCTGCAGGGACTGTTATCGCACTCATTCACATCTGCATCCAAAAACAAACCCACAGAGATGGCCACGGTGCTTCAGAACGGTGTCTTCCACCTTCTCCTGCCCCTGGAAACCTTTACCTTCCAGTCAGGGTGACTAAGGAAGGACTAATTTGTCCCTCTTTTTTCTGCTCCCTAGGCAGAATGCCAAGAAGCCTGAGCATGTCTGTTGCCCCTGAATTTCATTTCTGCATATGCCAATGGAAACACACACACATATGCAGACATTTGTTCCGGACTTTATAGCTTTCGGTTCACAAAAATATGTAATTGTTGCCCTAAAAAAATCATGGAGAACTCAAAAATTTTCCATTCAATTCAAAATCTTTTTTTTTGATAAGTTTTGTCACTACCAAGTTTCATCTTTGTCCAGATTTAAACAGCTTCCTGTTTTAACTTTGTTCTGTTCTCCTTTCCTGTCCTGTAAGGAAAGCAAAAGCTACATGGGGAAAGGAAGAAAGAGGAGAAACTTGCTGACACTTGTCTGACAATTCCAGTGTTTGACTGCGACTTAGAGCACACAAAGGTCATTTATACCAACGCCTCCTCTGAAGTCCCCTACTTCTCCCAGCAGTTTTTAGCTGATGGAGAAGCAGCCCGGTACCTTCGCAGTGCTTGCCATCGTAGGAGAGGCGGAAGCCAGAGGAGCAGGAGCAGTGGTAGGAGCCGGGGGTGTTCTCACACGTGTGCTGGCACAGGCGCCCGGGGTAGTTCCAGCACTCGTTGATGTCTGCCGGCACAACGAGCAAAGGCACCGTCAGCTGAGGGGCACAGGCAAACCAGGGGCAGGGGGACGGTTTTGTAAAGTGTCAGAGGTTGGTTTGCAGGGCATGAAGTGCTGCAGCCTCGGGTGTGAGGCTGGCTGACTCTGAGCTCCGCTGCTGCACGGGAGGGACAAAGGACAAAGCGCTGCCTCGTGGCTCTTGGGAGGAAGGTGGGGAAACCTCCAGACAGACTGATCCCCACAGCAGCAGAAGCATAACCTGTAGAATCTTCTGAACCCCTCAGGGGAATGCTTAGAGCCTCGCCTTAAAGAATATACCATGAAGTCTCCACCTAGGCTGAAAGAAAAGACCTCCCCCATGGTGCCCTACAACAGTGTGTGATTTACCTCAGTTCTGCTTCCCCCATTTGCCCCTAATTCTGGTGGTTTCTCCTTTCCCTGTTTCCCCATTGGTCGTGGTATCCCTGGGGGCCTGCCCTGTGTCCTCTGTAGGGCACTGCTCTTTGCCTTGCCCCTGTACCCTCAGACCATTAGTTCCCGACCCCACACTTCACCCTGTGCACAGCACAGGGTCGGGTCTTTTGTCCCCAATCCCTTTGGCGTGTTGGAACAAACCTTGGCTGGAATCTCTCCTACCAACGGCCCTTCTTGCCTCTCTTGCTGAGCGAGCAGTGGTGTGTGAGGTGTGTGGCCCTGACCGCTTTGCCTGAGTGCCCACCCAGGCAGCCCCTCCCCAGGAGATCCTTGCTGGGAAAGAGGCAGCAGCGGCCACCACCTAAACCCTGCGCTGCTGCAACAGCCCGCAGGGAAGGACTCTGCAGACAGAGCTCAGGATGCGACGGCTCAGCGCGGGAGGTGATGCCATCCTCTGCTGAGAGCTGCCCTGCACAGCTCCTGCCGCAGAAGTGCTGAGCGCTGCCCTGCACAGCTCCCACTGCAGGGGAGCCGAGCACTGCCCTGCACAGCTCCTGCTGCAGCAGTGCTGAGCGCTGCCCTGCACATCTCCCACTGCAGAGGAGCCGAGCGCTGCCCTGCACATCTCCCGCTGCAGCACTGCTGAGCGCTGCCCTGCACAGCTCCTGCTGCAGAGGAGCCGAGCGCTGCCCTGCACAGCTCCCACTGCAGAGGAGCCGAGCGCTGCCCTGCACAGCTCCCACTGCAGAGGTGCCGAGCACTGCCCTGCACAGCTCCTGCTGCAGCACTGCCGAGCACTGCCCTGCACAGCTCCTGCTGCAGAGGAGCCGAGCGCTGCCCTGCACATCTCCCGCTGCAGCACTGCTGAGCGCTGCCCTGCACAGCTCCTGCTGCAGAGGAGCCGAGCGCTGCCCTGCACAGCTCCCACTGCAGAGGAGCCGAGCGCTGCCCTGCACAGCTCCCACTGCAGAGGTGCCGAGCACTGCCCTGCACAGCTCCCACTGCAGAGGAGCCGAGCGCTGCCCCGGGCCCAGGGCTCAGGCAGGGCAAGCCCCCAGCCCCTCCCATGCCCCACGTACCGATGCAGCTGCGGCTGAAGGCGTCGTACTGGTATCCCATCCTGCAGTCACAGCGATAGCCGCCGGGCAGGTTGTGGCACAGCTGCCCCTCTCCACACCGGTGCACCCCGGCCTGGCACTCGTCCACATCTGCAGAGCCAGACAGGGCAAGCTGCTTCAGTACGGTTGGCTCAAAAGCAGTGTTGGAGGAACAGAAAACGGTGCATTGAACAGCAGGGTTAGAAGCTGGACAGGAGGAACAGCACCAGCTGCTCCCTCCACGCTCTCGCAGAGGCAGCAGAGTCAAACCCGGGGAAAGCAGAGCATTACCTTCAAAGTGAAAATGGTACCTGGACTTTCAGTGGGGCTCTCCCAGTATATTCTGCATTTCAGCGTAAACACACTTCGATTCTGATCAAACCATGACATTTAAAGCCCCCATTCTCATGTTCTGCCATTCCATGAGTCACACCAAGTCATTTAAAGCAAAACAAGAACCAGCCAGAAATTCTGCTCATCCCTCCAATTAAAGCAACTGCTATTTTCATCTCCACTTGCCCTCTCAGTCTACTCCTGCTGCCTACCTTTTGCTCTTTCCCAATGTTGATCTTTTTTCCTTTCTCTGTCAGCTCCCATTTTGATATTGCCCAAGGCCTCTCATCCAAAATCCAATACCAACAAATTAGCTGCTTCTCCACTCACACACAGCATTTCCAATCTCATTTAAACATCCTCGGAGGAAGATGGGAGTTTTCAATACAGGCTGATTTACAAGACTTGCAACATGACTAAATAGCTCATCAGCATGTAACAAATCCCTCTAACCATCTGTGACAAGAAGCATCAAAAAGTCTGATTAACCCTCACAACTGCACATTTCAAGTATTCCAAGCTCTGCCACTTCCTAAGCCAACAGATCCTGCTTTTTTCCTATTGTTAACACCTTCAACTACACTTTTACCACCCAAATCCCTGTTCGTGTAATAATCATTAGGATGGATCTCTCAGGCTGGAAATTCGCCACACTGCCCTATTTGAAGTCATAAACTTGAGCAGGAAATCATTTCAGAGGGTTCCTGGGCGGTTCTCCATCGAACAGCAGCCTTGGAGAGGCTGCACCCACACAGTCCCTGCTGGCACCGGGGTCAGGGATGGCAGGGAATGAGGGAATGCCCCTCACCACGCAGGAATTCCTGACAGGAACTGAGATTTCTGCTGGAACACTGAGCCCTCGTTTTCGTTTAATCAGAGGTAGCACCAAAACCAAGGAAGTCTCTAATGCAGATAACAATTTGTAAAGTAGCAGCTTTATTTGTAATGAATTCATGTGCGCAACCGTTTCGTTAGTTTGTCCAAAGTTCTGTATCCCATTGCATTCAGAGTTTAATTACTTCTGGGGCATTTACACCATCAGAACTGTGCCCCATTTCACACTTACAGCAGTTTTCAGCTAAATCTAAGAGGCAGTTTTTAATAACTCATTTGCTAAATCAGAAAATCTGCACACTTTAAAGACAGATGAATTCTCTCAACAGAGGAGATGACCCTACAAGTGTCGCTCTGCTGCAGAAACACGTGCAGATGATGTTTTTACTGCTGTGAATAAATCTGATTCAGGAATCTAATTAGCTATTGTAATGCCTCAAAGACACTAGTCTTTATCACAGAGAGAGGAAATTAGGACCATATGCCTTTCTTCTTTCTTCTCTGTGCTCTCTGCCTACTTAAAAAAAGCCATTCAAAAAAACCCCCAAACAACACAGACCAGCATCGGGGACAGAGTGAACATGGCAAAGACAGAGAAATCACCAATTAACATCAATTATGTTTTCCCAAAATCAAGCTAGAGAAGCCTCCTTATGGCTGCTCCTGACCAGCCTTGTCAGGGGTGTAAAGCAGAGGCAGAGGGCCAGCGGGAATCATTGTGTTATCTCACTGTGCTCTAGAGCAGAGGTGCCAGAGGATTAATGGCAATTTTCTCCTCTCTCACGGATTTACACAGAGTCCCTTTTCTTTAAGGAACAACTGGGGAGAAAAGCTGGATGCTTTCTGTACCATCAGTCTGAAATTTAGGAATGTAACTTGCCCAGCCATTACAGAATCACAGAAGCATTAAGGCTGGAAAAGGCCTCCACGACCACCACGTCCCGCTGTTGATCCAGCACCACCATGTTCACCATGTCCCCAGGTGCCACATCCACGGGGTTTTGACCACAGCCAGGGGTGGGGACGGCACCCCTGCCCTCGTCTGCGGGGCGTGCAGAGCAAAGGCTGCTGGCACTGCAGCCAGGCTGGCTGTGCTGCTCAGGGCTGACTGCTGCCCTGTGGGGAGATGGCGTTCAGGGAGACTCTGGCATGGTGCCCACCCTAAAAACAAGCCCAGGTGGTGCCACCATACCCAGCCCAGGCGACCTGGTTGAGACAGGACTGATCAAAAGCAGCTGCAGAACTGTGTCCGCACAGAGCTGAGAGAGACAGGGCTTTTGGAGCTTCTTTTATAAATATCCCAGGCTGTAACAGGACAGCAAAGAACACAGCACTGCTTTGCCCTGAACTTACAAAACACACTATTTGGAAGCTGTCTCAATTTCCTCAGTTGCACACATGAACTGTTCCTTCCAAATCTGCTACTTGCAAATCTTCTCCACCTTTCCACTGGCCATGCATGGTCTGGAGAGTCCTGGGGCTAAAACCATGAGGGGAGGGAGAGGATAATGAAGAGCAAAAAGGCAAATGCAGAAGTATCTGTGGACATGAGGTTCAGCTGTAGCACTGGTGTGCACTACAAGTTGCTAACCATGACCAAATTCGTGTCTCTGAACACGACTCCCAGCCACCTGCAGCCCTACAAAGCCCGTTTTGTTAATCTGTCATCCTTCCTTGATTCCAGGGGAAGGTATCACTGGGGTATCAGCACCAACAAACTGCTGCTTTGTCATTCCTTTTACTGTTTCCCTCGCTGTTATTTTGAGAATTCCCCATCTTGTGTAGCTCGGGACAAGGGAATTGGAGAACACCCAGCCAGCCTTGCCTTGGGCACCAGGGACTGAGCTTCCCAGCCCTTGGTGCCTCATGTGCTCATTTACAAATGCTAACAAGCACTGAAATCTGCCATTCTGAGTCAGTGACGCCCCAAAGACACTCAAACAAATACAAATCAGGATCAAGCTGCACGCCAGCCCAAATGAATATTTCATGTTCTCACTCTCCTCAGAATTCTTCTCCCGCAGTGAGAATTTATCCTAAACACCCTCACATGAGGATGTAATGGGGAGCACCATGCACAGAACACCCCCACAAAGAACACCCATGTGGTGCTACTCCTGTGAGCCCCCAAACCCAGCATTCCTCGTTTGCTGCAGATCACTTCACTCCCAGGGAGGTACTACAAAAACCAGGATGAGTTTAAAAAGCAACTAAAACACCTTCACTCCAGAGTGGAAGCCAGTGAATCCCATCTGCAGCCAAAACCAGCTGCTGAGCACCCCAAGAGAATCTCCACGGAGCAATGACCCATCAGCACCCTGCAGCACAAACAAACCCCAGGGCTGCAGGCACAGCAAATCCCCATTCCTCAGACACATTCAGGAGTCTGGAGGTAACTCTTTGGCAGAGAAAATAGATTTTTCCCCTGGGAGAGCCCCGGCCCAGCCCCGGGCTGCCCTCACCGACGCAGCGCGTGCCGTCCTCGTTGGAGTGGTACCCTCTGCTGCAGCTCAGCGTGTTCCTCTGGCACGTGTAGGACCCCACCGTGTTGATGCAGTTGAATCCTGGCTTGCAGGGCTCGGGGAGAGACGTGCACTCATTGATATCTGGAGAAGAAAACGAACAGAGCAGTGAGAGATGCTGAGGCGCAGGAGCTGCAGCACAAGCTCACCCAGGGGTCCATGCACAGCTCCTGCGAGGCGCAGGAGCTGCAGCACAGGGCTCAGAGCCGTGCTGCTCACACTCACCCACGCAGTTCCCCTCAGGGTCCTGCAGGAACCCGTCCATGCAGCGCTGCTTGGACTCGCAGTAGAAGGAGCCCTCTGTGTTCTGGCAGACAAAGTTCACCTTGCAGCTGTGAGTTCCTCTCTCGCACTCGTCGATATCTGTTCACCACACCAAAAAAACACCAAAGCACCACACGGGCGTGAGATCAGCTCTACCTTTCAGCAGCCTCCATGGCCAGCTAACCCCCAGAAAGGAAATTCGGAGGCATTATTTCAACAGACACGTGTTACCAGCGGGAAATCGGAGGTTGAATTGTGTCTGCTCTTGGACATCACTTCAGGATTTGTCAGGTCCTGCAGCAAATTTGATTCAGGTCCCTGCTGCCTGATTCACAGCATCCCTTGCAACCCACAAATACCAAAATATCTGCAGTTTTTACAGGCTACTGTAAAACAATTTGTAGGTATTATAATCCTCTATAATCTAATTTAAAGACTGGAAAGTAAATTAGATTAGTAATAAATGTTAGAAATGCTCTAGAATCAGACAACAGAACAAGGCATTCACATAACAGCCTCTTCTAGTAAACCAAGCTCTATTTATGACAGCCATTTATAGAGGGAGAATTTCTCTTTTATAACTTTATGTTCTATGTCAAAAGCTAAGCTCTTTCCTTAGGCATCTCTTACTCCAGCTGTCAGGAATATGTAAAACCTGCAGGTGTAAATAACAGTGAGTTTTACCCTGAAGGCAGAGCACGTGTGTCCCTTGCACACTCCTGTGCTGCTGTGAGCACTGATGTTCCCTTCTTTGTTAGATACCTACAGAGAGCAGGACAGGGGGCATGAAGAATAACTTCTTAACCCTGTGACCATTCCAAATGGTTAAATGCAAATGTAAAATGTAAATAAATGCGGACAGAGATCCTGAACATGGGAAGGACGGGGCTGTCAGCCCCGTGATCCATTCAGGCTGGGAATTTTCATTGGAATCGCCAGCAAAAAGCATCAGCTGAGCCAGGCAGAGGAGCTAAGCGGGAATCCTCCATCAGGGAGATGGCAAATCCTTATTCACAAGGTTCCACCTATGTTCTACGTAATTTATATTCATCCCTGGGAACCATTTCAAATGAGTGAACGTGCAGGAGGAGCCTGCACAGCCCAACACTTCCACGATGAGCAGCCTCTTCGAGCTGCAGCGCTGGTACCACAGAGCAGCACCACAAAATGCTTTGCAATCCCTTCCCTTCCCTCTGTGTAAGAGCTGGAGAACCCTTTCCTTACCTGTGGGCTCAGCATTTCTGAGCCTGAATTTCACCTTGCTAACCATTGCTGGCTCCTTTCCCAAGGGAAAGCTGCCAACAGTTTCTCTTTTCAAAACATCTCTCTGCGTGTCTCAGCACAGGCTCAGCAAACAGTGTGCCCTTTGCCAGAACAACTGTCCCAGGGGTTGTTTCCTATTCCTGACCCAATCGAGAGCAGTGTCAGTGCCATGGAGCAATAACAGCCCTTTTTACACAGCGTGTTCTAAAAGAAACTGTTGGGATTGTAAATAAAGCTTCTTTCTCTGCTGACAGCTCCACGGAGTCAGTCTGTTTCGTGTCCTACCATGACACTTACCCACGCACTCGCCATCCCTCAGCTCGTGGCCGGGCTGGCAGCTCAGCTCCTGCAGGCAGCGGAAGGAGCCCATGGTGTTGACACAGTGCTCTCTCCTCTGGCAGGTGTGTCTCTCTGTCACACACTCGTTGATGTCTGTGAGAGAGAGGGGACGGGTCAGTGCCCAGGGTGCCAAGGCATCTCCCACTTCCTGCTCTTTCGGAAGGAGCAGAAAGCTCAGATGAGAGGCAGTCAATGCAGTTACGGTGCTCTGATGGGAGATGTTTTTAGTCCAGGTCTTTAGTTAGCACAGAGTGACTGAGGAGACACGAATCACAGGGGGGGTTCCTCCTCCTCCCCTCTTCCCAAAGGCCACGGGGATGGTGCAGGCACTGGGGACAGGGATGGACAGGACTGAGGAAAGGCAGGGCGGGCAGGGCATTGATGAGCAGCCGGTGGAGGTGGGGTGGGAACTCCTGGACGAGTGAATGAGAAAGGGATTGATGCCCACTGCTCCTCACCAGACTTCCAGAGCCCTCTTCCAGCAGTCCTGCTGCCCCAGGCCAGGCTGGCAGGGGCTGCTGGGCTGGCACTGCTCCAGGATGGGAGCTGGGGCCGAGTGATGCTGGTACCTGTTCCCTAAGGAATGCACCTCTGGGACTGGATCTGCAGGAACTCATGGAGAGGAACCCTGACGGCTCAATCAAGTTCATAAATTTGTATTTAGAGCTTTAAAGAGATCTGATTTCAGCAGGCGGAGTAATGGAAAAATTCTTTTTAAAAAATCACTTGAACACAAGATTGCAGAGAGTGGGACAATTAGGGAAGGAATATGAAACACCTTTAAAATGATACATTTTGATAGGCTTGGATGAAATCATCTCAAATTCATGTTTTGCTTATGTTAATAATGAAAGCTAGAACAGCATGATGAGCAAATACTTAGAAGCAACAAAAAGGGGCAAAGACTGGGAAATTTTCTTGCCAACCTCCACAAAAGCTCACACGTTCCCAGTTCTATATAAAGCTAAGAACTGCTCAAGCTAACGAAAGCCAAATGTGACCAGAACCATTACCAGTCCTCTGGCTGCTCTGTGCATGAAGCTGTTCTCATACTACACAATAAAGCAAGTATTGTTTAAATCAGATTTTCATTTTGGCTGTAGAACCTCATTCTCAGATAAGTACATCAGATATATGACTTCCCCTGTGGAGCATGAAAACAGGAAAAGCCATTTGAAAAGATTTTTGTCTTTAAAAACCTGTCAGCTGGTTTTCTAGCAAAAAAAAAAACAAAACCAGGAGGAGCACCAAAAAACTTCAGTTCCTGGTGAGCTGGGACAACTGGTGATGTGCACTGAGTTTTGCAAGACCTGCATTAGCTTGGTTACATTTCACTTCTCACCTATCCCTGTTCTCCCTTTTTTTTTCCTCTCTGTTTGCCATTGCTGCTCTGCACACGCTGCGCAGTTCCTTTCCAAAGCAGTTGTCTGACCCACAGCAAGGTGCTGGCCATCACCTGGATCTCTTTCTACCTGTCCCACGTGAGGTGTGAGCTCCTCCACGGAGGGGCAGGACCTTGCCTGCCCCAAAGTCCCTGCAGGGCTCTGTCCCCTTAATGCCTGTGCACTTCCCCAGTTTCTGTTTATTAGAGTGAGGAGTATTTTCACAGGAGATCCTGTGGGGGTGACAAAACCCCCTCAGATGCTGGGAGATGACAAAAGAGTGCTGTGGTAGATCCCTCTCACCTACTGAGACCTAGTTCTTTAATAATTTTGATTTTTTTTTTTTTAATTTTATTGTAGAGAAAGCCATCAGTGGTTGGCCAGGTAACAGCACCCAAAGCACAGCAAGGCTTTCTGCTGGCTGCACCACAGGTCTGAGATTATCTGCTCTTGCAAGCCACAAAAAGGCCTCTCACATAAACAAACTGACGGCACCACGCTGCAGCTCGTGAGCTTGAGTCAGTTCAGCACCCTGTCAAAAGACAAAATATGTTTGTCTGAAATTTGAACCAAAGAGGGTGGGAGGCATTCCACGTGATTAGCAGGTGGAATATTAAGTAAAGAGGCATAAAAAAATGTTGTGATCTCACAGAGGGGGAAAAAAACCCAAATATGATTTCATGTTTTGTCTGTATTTTTGATTCAATTTTCAAAGTCTGAGTACTTGAAAAAATATGCAGAACTGGCTGGAGCACATTTGAGGAAATTAAAATGCTGGAAAGGGGCAGATCACAATGCAGAATTCTTGCTGTCCACGGAAGTTTTGTGCACGTGAGACACTGACAAGCTGACTGACTGTGAGCTGGGCTGAGCTGCAAGGTTTAAACCCTGAGCCACGGCCATGCAAAGCTCTGCCTGCCTGTCCAGAGGCAGGGCAAGAACCTCTGGCTGTGCCATCAGGCCAGCTGCCAGCCCACCACAGCCCCCTGGTTTATCATGCTAACGTGCCTGCGTTTGTTCATGTGTCTAAACAAATTCCTAAATTTGCCAGAGACTCCAGAGTGCCCATGGCCCTGGAAGCCAGCTCCACAAGTCAGTAAGATGCTTGACAGAGCACTAGGAATAACAGAGAGATGTTTTCAGTCTCAAACACAGTTAATTCCAGCACTGGACCAGCCGTGGCATTCATGCAACCCAATTAAGGCTGTGAGGGGGGGGTAAGATATTTAATTTTAAAAACGGGAAAAAGAGGAAAAATAACTCAGTACTGCACCAAAAACAAGTCACACAGTTAATTTTTGAGGGATCTGCTCAGTCTGTGTGTGTGGCGGCAACATTCCTCACTTTATGTCAGCAAAACCCAGAATGAAATGCAATCATGCAATAACTCTTTCTTTCCCAGATCTGCTGCTGCAAACAGCAACACACGCACCATCCCTGAGCACATTTTTACATCCAAGAGCTGGCGTTTTTGCAGAGGAATATCAACATTTACCTAGCGCTATTTATTTCAATATGCACTTCGACATCAAAAACTCCTTTTGGCGCACCTTCTATTAAAGAAGTGAAATGTGGACTTCCCTTGTGCTGCGTCTGCAGTTTCTCGTTATTTTTCTCTCTCCAAATCGCCTCAGCTCTGTTTGTTCTGGGGCACACATCTGTGCAATGCAGGCACTTTGTTATTTTGCCACCACCCACCCTGTGGGTCCAGGAATGAAGAGAGCCCGTCCTGCTCCCTGTCAGGAGGGAAGCTGAGGTGGGAGTAGCAAAGACAGGAGCAGAGCTGTCAGTGGGCACTGGGGGGTGGGAATCACACTGCCTGGAAGTCGCCAGAAAAGCAGCACCCAGCCTGGCTCTCATCTCCGGAGCTTCCAGCCCAAAGACATCCCAGGATCTGCTCCCCAGGACACACAGGGGTGCTGCGTGAGAGCTGCTTAAACAGCTGGTGACTCCTCTCCGTGCATGGCTGGCTTCTGGGAACCCTGGGGGTCTGCTCCTCTAGGCACCTGCAATTATAATCCCCCACCTCTGACTAAAGGAAATTCCACAGATCAAAGATGATCAGCTGCTCTGTGGCTGTGCAAAGATGGTAAAATACGCAAAGAGTAACATCACTAAACCAACAAGAATTTGCAAACTAATTACCAAAGGCTTTCTCCTGGTGTCTGGGACAGCTCAAGGTGGAGAACAAAAGCTGTTAGGCTGGAAAAAGACACCCCAGGAGAACGAGGCAGTGAGCAAAACACAAACCACAGTATGCCTGTGGCTTTTCCCTTGGACTACAAAAGTAGGAAAAAATGTTAAACACAGCGAATGTTCTGCTGGCACCACACACGGAGCTGAGCTGGATGGGAGTGGGGAGCACACACAAGAAAAGGAAGAGGATTTCCAAAGTTCTTCAGGTTATTTCAAAGGATACCTGTAAAAACTGCCCTGCGTTAGAGGAACACAGAGGTTTGGTGTTTAGTGAGGGAGAAGGGCTTCACAAACGAGAGTTGTGCTTTTGCTTTCCTGAGTAATGCCTGAGATTTATCTGGTATCAGTGATAACAGAACTGTTCTGATGTCGTGGGGCAGAGGGAGACTGTGAGCCCCAGGCAGCACTTGGCTCCTGCCAAAGCTGCAGACACAGACTGCTCACAGACCTCCTGGGAGAGGTGAGAGGGACAGATCCCTCCTTCCTGCACAGCCCAGGGCACGCTTCAGCGGGCTCAGTGGCCAGCTCAGGAGCTGCCAGGAGCTGCCAGGCTCCCGTGCAGGAGGGTGGTGCCTGCAGCAGGCTCTGGGCACACCTGGGCACCTCCAGCACCAGCCTCAGTCAGGCTGAGCTGGCTCATAACGGCCTCCTTCCTTCCAGGGCTGGTCTCTCATTTCATTGAAACCAAATTACTTCACTGGCTTTCCATTCTTAGCAGTACCTCTGATTTCAAAATAAATCATAATAACTAAAATAACAAAAAATCCAATGTCAACAGTTTAAGGAACACCCAAAAGGTGGTGAATCACAGTTCTCCTCTGGATTCTGACACTGCAGAAGTTTTCGTGCTCGTGCCCAAATGCCACATGGTGCTTATTAATCAGATGGGATGATAGAGCTTTAAAGACAGCAACAAACCCAAAGCTGTGGTGGTCAGAAAACAGAGTTACAAATGTAGGGAGGAGGGCAGGGGCGGAAGAGGGCACTGCATTCACACAGGACATTCCAGTCACGGGCACTGAGGCTTTCCTGGATGACTGGAGCTCTCCAGGTGCTCCATTTTTCCAGGCTGCCTCCTAACCCAGCCTCTAGAAAAGTACCCAAATAAAGAAACTATTTCACATAAGCCGAGGCCTTGGCTGCTGGAAGCAAATTAAATGCTCATACATATAGTTGTAAAAACGGATCGGTTTCTTACATGAAGTCAAAGAGCAGGGGAGGATCCAGCAGAATTCTGATGCATCCTTGACTTTTACCCAAAGAAATTCATGCCAGAATCACCAGAGGACTCACGTGAATTTTAAAATGCCCTCCCTTTGCAATGGATCTTTTCCAGTGCCCGGACTCATGCGGGATGTTGCAGTTTTGTGTTTGAGCTGCATTTCTGCCGCTTTGCTGTTTGGAGGTGCCCGGGACTGGGCAGTGCTGAGCTGTGCACAGAGATCAGCTGCTCTGAGCCCGCAGCTCGGGCTGCAGCCCCCAGAGCTGCTGGGGCCACACACCTGCGGGCCGGGGGGCTGAGCAGACGGTGCCCGGGGGTCTGTGCTGCCCGGCTGGGAGCTGGCAGGCGCGGGGATGGCCAGGGGGCCTGGAACGCGGATGGTGGGGAGGTGGTACAGAGCATGGAGAGCTGTGATGCTGCGGGGAGCGGCGTGCGCCTCTCGTCTTACCCACGCATTTCCTATGCCTGTTGAGAATAAAGCCCTCTGCACACATCCCACTGGGGCTGACACAGGAGAAAGATCCCAGTGTGTTCTCACAAAATTGTCCGCTGGAGCAAGCCTGAGCACCTGTGAGGCACTCATCCAAATCTACAGCAGCGCGGGGCAGGCAAAAGGGAAAAACAGAGCTCTGTTAGAACGGTTCCTGCAATGAAAGAACATTTCTTTGGTGCCAGGGATGCCGAGATGAGGTGTGCTGGAGCTCCCACATCAGCACCAGGCTGTAACACAGGCAGTTACACTGAAAACAAAGCTGCAATAAACCCTCAGAAATCATTTATTCCTCGCTCACTCTGCTGTGCTTTCGCCATTCCAGAAAGAAATATCCATAAAAACAGGCAGGCATTCACACAGAGACAGTGCACACTCCTTGAGAGAAACCTGCTCCAGAGCACCACCACCCTCACCATCAAACCCTGACTTCAACAGAGATTATAAATGTCCCTTGCCAACGTTTAAACTCACTGCTTCTACTGACAAATACAAATCTTTTCATTTCCTGTACGAAAACGATTGCCTTGAAATGCCCCTTTCGCTTCTGACATTAATTAATCAAATTAGCTTCCACCACACTTGAGTAAGCAGTGCACTGTGAATATTTCATCTGGTGATATTAAAATCCCATTTTCTTCAAAGACTGTCTGGAATTTCATGAAAATGATTTGTTATTCAATAAGATCTAAGATTAAGAGCGATGTGGATCATTTGTGAGCAGTTCTGAGCGTTGGGAGCTCCTGCTTACATTTCACTGTTACTGCTCCCTTACTTAGAGATTTACAATTAAGGTATGTCACAGGGCATTGCTTCTGACCCCCAAACCCTCCCTGGGTGAGCAGATCCCTTGTCACTCCTCAGGAACGTCCATCTGAAATTTCTGCAATGTGAGTGGTGCTGATGCAGCTTTGGAATTCCCTGCTCATCCCTGGGCAGGCCGGAGCTCCAGCAGCAAGCGAGCCCTTGGAGCTGGCCCAGCACATCCCATGGCACGCCCTGCCTCAGCTCTGAAGCCTCCCTGAGTTCAGGTTTCCAAGGCAAGAGGAAGGAGAAGCAAAGAGAGCAGATGCCAGGGCAGAGCTGTGCTCTGGGGGCACCCCAGGACAGCAAAGGTGCCCGTGTCCTGCTCCCAGCCAGAGTGCTGCGTGGCCACAGCTGGGGCACAGAGCCTGGGGAGGAACCTGAGCGGGAAGAGACATCAGAAGGGCTGGAAAAAAGCCTGCAATGTCAGAGGAAAAAGGCACCAGCCCAGGCTTGCCTCCACCTCGCCAGGGAGCAGCCAGGCTGTGCTTCGGGAGGTGCCTGTGGGGCAGAGCTGGGCTCCCTCCGGCCAAACCAGGGTCTCTCTGACGGCACCGCAATTCCCAGTTCTGAAAACGAGGAGCAGCCAGGGCTGTGAGGTGCACAAGCAGTCAGGCATGGCTCTGCGGGGAGCCCAAGGCACTCACCTTCACAGGAAACCCCATCAGCCATGAGCGTGTACCCAGCCATGCAGGAGCACACGGCATCTCCCTCCACGATGCTGCACAGGTGCTTGCAGGGGCCGTTATCTGCACAACACAAAATCGCAAAATCCCTCAGGACCCTCGGCACAGATCAGCCGCAGTTCCTCACTGCCGGGCCAGCCAGGCACAGCCCCAGCCCAGGCAAGGGCAACCAGCCTGGAACCAGCCTGGAACCAACCTGTGACCAACCTGTGCAGCTGCTCCCAGCCCCCTGCTGCACGCAGACACCCCTGGGCACTGCTGCACTGCTCCCATCCCCCTGCACTGCTGCCTGCACTGCTCCCATCACCCTGCACTGCTGCACTGCCCACCCCAGCCTGAGGAGCAGCCGGGGAATAACCCTGGAGGCAGAGAGCAGCCTCAAACTTCTCCCTCAGGTCTCCCCTGACAATTCCCCAGCCTCGTGCCAGCAGATGCAAGCTGTGCACTGAAATCAGACTGGAGAAGGGATGAGAGGACTTTTATTCTGTCTCTAACATCCCTCTGCAGCTGGCACTTCCAGCCTACCTTTGCACTTGTCCTGCTCCTCCTGCAGGGACACCACGAGGATGGGCTGGGAGGGAGCAGCCACTGGAGGGACGGTGGCTTCAGCTTCCAGCCTGGTCACCTGTCCTCTGTCAGGATCTGCAAGGCAAGGGAGGGTCAGGGGCAGCGCCATCCCCACCAGATTCCCCACAGCGAGGGGTGATCCCACCCACGCCATCGTGGTTTGGAGGAGGAAACAAACATCATGGACACGGATCAGAGAGCCTGGCTGACAGTGACTTCAGAACAGGACTGCAATATCTGAATAAACTAGAAAGTGCTGATTTCATTTGGTATTTGATGGAAAAAAAAAAACCCCAAAGGAAGCCTTTGACCTTATCCTGCCCGTCCTATTTCAGCACAAACAACAAACACTTCTACAAGCACAGGGTACTTTGGAATGACTTTTGTACAGCCAAGTGGAAAACATGACAGCTGCTGACTGCCACTAATGTTCTCAACAGACATTAATGTTAAAGGTATCAGGAGAAAAAGAGCTCTGTTACATCAATAAGAGCAACCCAGTTTTATCAGTATCACCAAAACAGAAGCCTAAATCCACAGGGCTGAATTCTCCCTTAAGGGGGACGTGTCCTGTCCCCACTGAGTCCGGAGCAAAGTGTGACCCCAAAACAGTGACAACCTTAAAGGACTAAGGGTGACTGCAGTGCAGGTTTGGGGCACGGGAAGAGTGATTTCCCTGCACAAATGAACTCAGCACAGACACACGACAGGCTGTGGAACAGAGACAAACCAGAATTCACCTGCTTGGGGCACAGCCTGAGTGACCTCCCCAGGAACGCCCGGGACGTGCACAGACACAGAGGGACAAGGAGAATTGAAGCCTCTTTTGGATTAGGTTCCTTTTCCAGAATTTTAACATAAGCAGAGCAGACAGCTGCTGCAGGAAGAGTCAAAGGCATTCCTGAGGTAAATGCTGTAACCCCACATTGAGGAGGATGACATGGACAATGCTCATTGTTTGGCTTGGGCGCAGGATTAGAAGCTTAAGGAATTCTATCATTGGATGGAAATACTGCTTTTGCTTGTTAAATAACAGCAAGTGCTCGTAACTAATATGAGGTTTCAACTTCCTGGGTTATCTGACTTGAAATTGTGCCATTGGAGAACTCCACACATCAAAACAATTACAGCACAATAGACTTTTTTTGCCAGACTTCCACCACAGTAGATAGATTTAGAGTTTGTTATCACTGAAGGATGTTAATGATTTTAGATAAAAATCAAAGCCCAGGAAGCAATGCTGTCTGTCTGAATTGAGTTAAGTTTATCTAAACTTAACTAAAGAAAACCTAACTGAAATACAAAATTACTCTGAGAAGAACAGGTATTTCTTTAAAGACCTTTACAAATCCTCTTCTGAAAAGTGCAAACGCTCTTGATTTGAACAAACGAAACACCACCCTTATCCCAAGCCACCAAACACAAAAATAAGGCATAACTGAACTTCCTAAATGATCATTTTCCTTCTTTACACTGTACAATTTCTACAGAACATGTCCATGCATCAACACCCGTTTAAAAAAACGCAGAGAAACTGCAGAGAACCTGAAGAAAAGCTTGGTTTGTGAGTGCAGGGATGAAGACCCTGCCCTGCAGGTCCCTGTTCTCACCTGGAGAGCAGCTGGTGCCATCCTCCTGCAGGGTGAACTCGGGGAAGCAGGAGCACTTGTAGGAGCCCACGGTGTTGACGCAGAGGTGCTGGCAGAGCTCCCCCCCGTAGAGCAGACACTCATCCAGGTCATCTCCAGGCAGGCTGTTGGACAGCTCAGCCTCGCTGCTGATGGACAGCGCCTCGTGGCGATCCTCCCTCTCTGAAACTGCAGCACAACACCTCGGACAGAGGTTTTGGGGTTGGGATTGGCACAACGGGGTGTGGGCGCGCAAATGCCAACAGTCAGACCTACCCAGAACAGTTACTGCAAGGATGGGAACCAAGGAACCCGTCCTGGAGCTAACACCCAGGTGCTGGAGGGCCAGCTCCTCCTTCCCTGAGGCCGCAGGGACAGGTATTTGACAGAGCCGCTGAGAAACTGCCACAAGCTCACCTTACATGAGTGCCAGCCCCATTCCCACTGACATCTGCACTCGGGTACTGTGCTGAGCCCCAGCTGAAACTGGCCCCACAATGAATTTCAAATGGCAGGAGAAGAAGTTATCCAGTCGGTTTGGAGACTTTCCAACATCACAATTTGTTGTCTGCTCCTGTTTTAGCATCAGCAGCAGCCTGGGAGCCCCTGAGCAGCGACATGGCTGTCCTTCCTACGGCCTTCAAACAGCAGCCAGAGCACCACTGCTTCCACCCCTGACCAAGAACCCCACTGCTTCCACTCCTGACCAAGGGCACCACTGCTTCCACTCCTGACCAAGAACCCCACTGCTTCCACCCCTGACCAAGGGCACCACTGCTTCCACTCCTGCCCAAGGGCACCACTGCTTCCACTCCTGACCAAGTCTGACAAGGCTTTCTGTGACTTTCAGATTAATCCCCCAGTGAGTTTCTCAGTCAGCTTTTCTTGGACACACGCAGGCGAAGTTCCTTGCTCAGTGAGGCCTCAGGTATATCTAAGGATGAGAAACATCCACACCCTCCTTGCTTTTTCCAGCCTGCTTCAGCAAGAAGGGAACCCGTGCTTGCTGTGAGCGGAAGGCAGCCGTGCTCCCGCTGCCCTGCTCCCTCCAGCAGCTGCCTGGAGGTGTGTGTGAGGCAGAGCCCTTGCCTGCAGGGTCTCAGCCACCCAGGGACACTCACCCTTCTCGGGGCTCGCCGTGGGCAGAGGCTCGGGGTGCCGCCGGATCTCGGGCTGGACAAAGTGATCCCCCCCTTCACAGCAGGACAGCATCACGTGGCTGCAGGGGTAGCCCAGGTTGGTGTTGGACTCGCAGCTCTTCCCCTCGCTCCGGAGGCGCAGGCCCAGGCTGCAGCAGTCACAGCATTGCTGCAAGACACGGGAAATGTCAGCAACCGGCATTTGGGAGCACTGAACAAACTGCCAGGGCACTGGTGGAGTCCCCACCCCTGGAAGAGTTCAAAAAATGTCTGGATGTGACACTTGAGGATGTGGTTCAGGGGTGCACGGGGCGGCGGTGTTGGGTTTACTGCTGCACTTGACGATCTTAGGGGTCTTTTCCCCACCTTAACAATTCTACTCTGTGATTTCACACAGCCTCAGGGATGAGCCCACACACACCTGGAACTGAGCTGCACTTTCCTAAGCAGTGGAGCATCTGGAAGAACATCTGGAGTGTGGACAGCTGTAGATAGCAAAGCTTTACTCGTGCTCGTTTTTGCCATTCTGCACCAACTGCAGCCACAGCAAACACAAAGTCTGGCTGTGCCAGTGGTCCCAGCGCTCCTCACGCCAGGAGCGAGGGGTGCTGCAGGCCAGCTCCTCCCAGCTCTTGCTCACAGGCCTCTGCTTGTGTGTAGTGTGAACAAAAATGATGAACAAGATGACCCAGATCTGCACCTCTTTGCGTTAGACCTCAAAACACGGTCAGTCGGAAGCAACGTGACAGGAGCTGGGAATAACTTCCACAAACACGAGGGTCAGCAGCATCCCAGCCCTGTCAGGGGGCAGTAAAGACTCTCCTCTCTGCACTGCTGCCCTGCAAACCTGCTCTGACCTTTAATTACCTGGCTGTGCGGGACAGCGTCCTGCTGAGACTGGCTGGAGGGAGGCCAGGGTGCATTTGATGAGTTATTTCCCTCTTTTTTCCTCCCTCAGAGTATCTGAGCAGCAGCTTTGCCGACACGTTCCTCTCCCAGCCCTCGCAGTTTGCTCTGCTGCAGGTGACAGAAAAACTCTGCGCTGCTTTCCTCAGCCCCAGACGAATCTCCTGCACAGCCAGGCCACAAAAGGGCCTCAGATAAATGATACCAAACTCAAAAAGTCAACACTGTGGATGCACAGGGGATACCTAACCAAGCAGACAGCTGGGGAGCTGTGAGTCTCTGCTGCAGAGACCACAGGGCTCACCTGAGCTGGAGATGCCTTTGTGGGTTTGAATTTAGGTGTCCTCTCACCCCTAATGTATTTATTTATGTATTTTAGCTATAAATAACATCTGTTTCACTGACAGAAAAGCAGAGTCTCTTTCCCCTTTGACAGTCATCTGCTCACTGAGAGTTTGCAGTTCCACTGAAGAGCTTCTCTGAAGGCAGAGGGGAGCCTGCAGCCCGTTCAAACATTCACCTGCGAAAAGGTGTCAGACCAGGGAAATGAGGGGCAGCACTCGAGCTGGCAGCAGGAGCCCTGTCCACAGAAAGGGCAAGGACGGAGCAGCTCCCAGCAGGGACATCCCTGCCCTGGGCAGGCAGGTAAGAGAGGCAGGGCTGTGAGGAGTGTGGAGATGGGAGCACTTCCCACCATCAGAAATCCTAGCCGGGCATTCCCCGTTAATCCAGAGCCTGTCTCCAGCAGGGAAAGGCATCCACTGCCAGAAATGCTCAGGAACTCTTCTGCTGAGTCCCTTTTTTCAGGAGAGCGTTGGGGGTTTGTGAGCATTTCACAGGCAGTGCACAGCCTGGCACGTTCAGCCGGCGCTGATGGCTGCAGCTCATGTTTTATGGCCCTGCTTCCTAATCTGAGCAATCCCCAAACATCATAAACAGCAGACATTACTCACATCTGCAAATATGCACAGCCATAAGGAGCTCCCTTCACGCGCCCAAATACATTTGTGAAAAACTTACAGTATGGGCCTTGAAGAGGATGAATAATTTTGCACGCTAAATAGGCTAAATTATCTTTTCAAAAGAAAAC
Organism: Donacobius atricapilla; assembly: GCA_013397315.1. Classification (NCBI taxonomy): domain Eukaryota; kingdom Metazoa; phylum Chordata; class Aves; order Passeriformes; family Mimidae; genus Donacobius; species Donacobius atricapilla. Next base: position 97,041 of record WBMY01009754.1, on the reverse strand, counting down.
TTTTTTAAAAAAACAACCTAGCAATAATGAATTGTGACCATGCTAGAAAAGGGAAAATTCTTCTTGCCATCCTTCCCAAATCTAGAAACCTCAAATTTGAAATCTGATGAAAAAAAATTCTGTTTTCTGCCCTTTTTTTGTTATTTTAGCTCAGTTTTGTCACCTTCAATATGCAAAATAGAAGAAGTTCAAGATAATACATGTTTTTACTGAACTACTGTAAAATATGCAGTATTTGCCTTGTAGACCCTGGCTTCTTTCAGTCATAGTTTGAGTCACAATTTATCCCATGTGCAGGCATGACAGAGAGTATTAAATCAGTCATACATCTTTGGGCTCACATATTTTCCAGGTGAACAAAACTGTCTCATTTTCCAGCAGAAAAACCTGTTTGCTGAGCATTTTCTTCTAAAATGCAAAAATCGGAATGCATCGACCTTCTGTTAGCTGCTTTTTGAACTTCCCAGGATTTTTACAACTGATTTAACAGCAAACACGACTATTTTTACCTTGCAATTGAGAAACCCACCTTGAGAACCATTCTTTGGTTCACAGCTTTCTGTATTCCCCTCAAAACTAGCTTTGCTGGAATCCTGCATAATTGGATTTACCATGGCGGAGTCTCCAGCCACTAGGAAAAATCCCTAAGCCTGTGCTTTTTGCATTAGAGTAAATAACAATTAAAGCACCCTAGGATTCGGTTGATTTAGCACAGGCTGAACTCCTGGATCTGAAAAGCCAGTACTGTCACATTCACCTTGAAGCAAGAGGTGAAAACATCTAAAATTCCTGAACACCTACAAATGTTTGTAACCTGGAGGTAAAACCCTGGCTTTTGGCAAGACAGTGTAAACTTCTTGCTGGGTTTGGGGGCAATTAAAGAATCTTTCCACATTCCAGACAAGCTTTTTTTGATTGATGCCACAGCATTTACTAAGACGGATCAGGGCAAACACCACTATGGACTGTCAGCATCTTCTGCCAGATCCTCTCTAAAACAATATTTGACTGTAATAAAATTAGAAAACCTTTCTTGTAATACAAAGCATTAGCAAGCAGCATCAAGTTGGATTATTTTGTATTACAGAAGTACATACTGTAATGCTAAACTAATATGAAGTCTCAACAGTCTCAATATTTATTGATTTTTTTTTCAAGCAGTAGCTGCAATGACTCAGGAGCTAAACGAGCTAAAATAGGTGAGCGAAGCTGTTCAGAAATTTCACTGTCCCAGATGGTTTATCTTAAGGGAAACACCCGTTGGCACTGGCATGAGGAGCCATCCCCGGGGGTGCTCTGTCACTGGATTCAGCTCAGGCAGGAATGATGGAGCTCTGCCTCCCCGCCCCTGCTGGAGGAATGGCATGTGCTGACTCCACAGCCTGCTCTGCCCGGCATGCAAACCACCCCGGTGAAAGCCCAAGAATAACAATTCTGTCACATTTCAGACATATTAATGTCTTCTCCCCAGTGCACCAATTCTCCTTTTGCTCTAATGACGGACTTCAGACCCGAATTAACAATGGTTCTGAAGGTGACAAATCAGCACAGCTAATTAAACCTTAAACCCTGCAGTGGATGTCCACTTCCCCGCTTTTCCAGTGAACAATTATCTGGGAGAATCTGCCATGTACAGGAACAGGTAGAACTAATCAGGTTCCTGCTGAGCCGGTGGAAGCTGCACTTAAGCTGAGCTACAGCTATGTAAATTATGATCAGAGGGAAATGAATTCTGAAAGGCAGTGCTCTGCTGAAAACAGGACAGGCAAGCTGCTGAATCTTCAAACTGGTTCAAATTGGTCTGGCTCCACTGGTTCTCATAAAGCAAATCTCATTTATCTAAGCAGAGGCTGTGGCTCAGG
>WBMY01009754.1:80367-94012 GCA_013397315.1 Donacobius atricapilla | reverse complement strand
CACACACCCCTGGGCATGGGCCAGCACACTGCCACACTGTCACACTGTCACACTGTCACACTGTCACACTGCCACACTGCCACACTGCCACAGTGTCACACTGCCACACTGCCACACTGTCACACTGTCACACACCCCTGGGCATGGGCTACCACACAGCCACACTGTCACACTGTCACACACTCCTGGGTACGGGCCAGCACACTGCCGCAGTGCCACACTGTCACACTGTCACACTGCCACACTGCCACACTGCCACACACCCCTGGGCACGCTCTGCTCTCGAAACACCCCAGTGCCACCTCAACCATCCCGCTTCTAACACCTAAACATGGGCAGGAAACAGTCCTGGCAGAACAGGAATTATTTTTTTTTTAAATTAATATCTACTTTGTATCTATCCCCTGGATCCCTGGCAGTGTCCCAGGCCAGGCTGGGCAGGGCTTGGAGCAGCCCGGGACAGTGGGAGGTGTCCCTGCCATGGCAGGGGGTGGAATGGGATGAGCTTTGAGGTCCTTCCAACCCAAACCAGCCTGGGAGTTTGTGATTCTGCCCCTTACACTCTTTGGGTGGTGAGCAGAGCTGGAGCAGACTCTTGGGAGCTGCAGGAATTGCAGGGCTCCAGCAGGGACGGTGCCCTGGGGCTGGAGAGGGGCAGGGTCACAGCTCTGCTCACTGGCACAGCTCCCGCCGGCAGCAGCAATTAAAGTTTTTGTCCTTGCTTTCCAGGCTCTGAGGCCACATACTTGAATTCTTTTTTTTTACATAAAATGTTTTCTTTAGATGTAGTATTTATAGGCAGGCTTAAATCTTTGAAACAGGAACACAACTGAAATTTTACAAGTAAGACAACTGAACCCCTGATCTCTTACTCCTTTAAATCCCAGCAGGTTCACAGGGACTGAAACATTTAGGATCAAGCTTTTTCATCTAAAACCAGCCTCAGATGTGCAGGTGCAACTCATTAATGTCCTGGATTTGCACCTACTTAGGCCGAGGCTGGGATTTTTAATCTGCCTTCACTTCCCAGACAGTTGGTATGTGTCAGTTCTGTCAGCCAGACCCCAGTGGGGAGCATCCCAACCTCCCAGGAACCTCAGAAAGGTGCAGAGATACTCAGCTTGATAGAGGGGATTATGCCAAAGTTTTTCAACGCTCTAAATGACGGCATCAGCCTTTGAGAATGTGAGTTTGGAGTGAGTTTGCCTTCATCCCTGCCCAGGGGCTGCTCCAGACTCGTGGGGTCCCTGCAGCCATCGCCGTCCTCCTGCTGTGCAGAGGGAACCTGGCAGCCCGGCTGACCCCAGCAGGCTCCAGCAGAACCTGCGTTACTCACGGAGGGCAATAAACGCATCCCTTAATGACACAGATAATCACCGCAATTAGCACTCGCCAAGGGGAAGCCCAGCTTTGCCCTCCCATTTAACTGCAGCTCCACAGATGGGCCGAAAATGGGAAACAGAAACCTGTGCTCGGCTCACGGGAGAGACAAAAGGAGACCTTCAAAAGCTTTGGTTTAGATTAGATTTTGGGCAAATGGAGGGAGAAATCCCGGGTTCTAATTAGCCGTGAGTATTGCCAGCCTGCAAATAATTCAGACAAAGAATCCCAGTCTCCGGGGCATCCCACGGAGTACATTGGATTTCTTCTCAAGGGCTACTCTTTCTGCTAACCGAAAATGTTCCGTTTTACCTTACGTACCTGCAAATATCACCATCCATTCCACTTACAGGGATTTCTGTGCACTCCCCGTTGTCTATGGCCCACTGCTGGCCAGCTCCACAGCAGCTCTCGATCAGCTCCTTCGTGGAACCTGTACCGAACACACACACAGGGGGTTGGGATTATTTTGTATGGGATGGATTTGGTTTAACTCTGCTCCTTAATTCAGAAGATCTTTAAAATAACGACAGCTCAGGGTGAGCTTTTTCCCTTTCTTTCCACATTTTGTTTGGTAATAAGGAAAAAAAGAAGACACAACAGATACCTGAAGCATCTTGACACTATCGATCACCTGGTGATGTCTTTCAGGGGGGAACACCAGAAGGAAATCAAAAGCTTTAAATGCTATAAATGACATAAATGGTTTAAAGAAATTTGAATATTTGTGAACAAAATCCCTGGAAAATCCTGCTTGGCCACTTGATGCAAGTTGATTTAATCATTTAGGCTGTAACGGTGCCCTCATTGCACAGGCTGGGTGAGCACAGAGCGCCCCAGCCTTGGAGGGTTCAGCTGGTTTAAAAATACAATGAAAAGGGTTTGGGAGATGCGGCTGACCCTGTGAAACATTGGCACTAAGATGCAGAGAGAGAGACGGACATGGAGCATGCTGCTCTAAAAAATCCACATTTTCCTCTGTGGATTGCCACCGAGGATGTAAATTTGCAGGTTGCAGTGAAAGAGGATTTTGCTGGATCCTCCTGCACAGACTTAGGGCACTTTGCTCTCTCCAAGAACCCAAACCAGACCTGGGGCCACTGCAGGTGCAGGGGGTTCACGCCCAAAGCCCTTTGTGTCCCCCAGCCCTGCTCACACACCGGGGCACCACGGCCCTCAGGCTACGCAATGCTTTCATTTCATACAGCTCATTGACACCCTTAAAACATCCTTGAGTCCTGAGAGCTGCGTTAGGTGTCAGAGCTGCTCTCGGTGACATTGGAGGGCTGATCTATGCAGTTAAACCGGCAGGAAATACATCCAGCACCAGATAATTACAACACGGTGCTATAAAACAGTGAAATTTTAACAGAGTTTTAATTCACTCCCTCGGTGGAGACTCCATTCATTTTACCAAGTGCTGAAATACATTTGTTGCTCTTGCTGGAACATGAGAACAGAGCAGAATTTAACTATCTATATTGCAGTAATCTACATGATTTATAATTCAAATAAAAGCGAGTTACTCATTCCTCACTGAAGATTCAATATCAGATTGCTCTACTGAAGTGCCACGCTATTAAACAGTCATATTCGCAAAATATATTGCCTTTTGTTGTGATCTTATGAATAATTAAACCCAGAATGAAGTTATCATAAAATAAACAAACTAACGCATTTTATCTTCATCAGGAATTTTTTAAAACCTGGAATAACTCATAATAGGACCCACGGACATTAGCATGGATTTATGATATTTTAATTCTCCGTAAGAAAGAACAAATATATCTGACTAAATACATGCACAGGACTGAGGATCACAGAGCCTCTGTGCTGGATAGAGATTTTCAGCTCTGTGTGGAACAGACTTTGAAACACTAAAACATTCAAACAGAGCTTTGTTTATGTGGGGTTTCCATGATATTAGCAGATTTAGAAGAAGATTTGCATCTGCTCATGGAAAACAAAGTAATTTTGTTTGAGAACTCCTTAATCCAGGGGGTTTTTTTAATATACTGTGTGAATCTTTGATACTTCCTGAAGTCATTCATAACGCACCTGCTAACAGATAATTTGCTATTTATAGATTTCTTCACTAAGGAAAAGAAAGTTAATTTACATCAGGTTGCACTACAAGACAGCAGCAGCTTCCTCACGTTTGCAATTCAGAAACTCCCCTCCTGCAATTTTCACTCTGCACTGGTCTGAACATATGAACCACAGAACATATTGGCCTGATCTCAAAAATTTGTGTATTGTCTTTTAAAGACACTTAGAAGTTAATTCAAATATTTTGAGAAAACATTTTTCCCTCTGAGAATTTTTAACTCTTCCCTGCCTGTGCTTTACAGTTGTCTCAGTGCCTGGCCCAGCCCTGAGCAGTGGGCTGGCCTCAGGCTGACCCAGGGACACCTCCAGGTTTTCCATGGTCACAGGATACCCAAACAGCCTCTACATGTTAAGAATTCCAGCTTTCAGCTGCAAAACTCCGCTGTGGGTGGGTGTATTTTAAAGTTTAGTTGCAGCTCAGACTGAGGAAAGCACACAGTTAAAGGCTACTCAATTATTTCCTCTTGCGGTGAACCGTAAGTTTGTTAGAGTAGCGAAGGAGACAAAGTGGATTTTCATAAACTTTCCTCCCCTTTTTCCTCCCAGTGTTGACAAATTATACTTCCAGAGTGATAAATCACCTGCCAGCTCTAGAAGGTCAAGAAGGGATAGAATATCTCAGTTTCTCGCCAGAGCTTTTTGACACTGAAGTTTCCCTGATTTCGGTTTCACCTGGATTTCCACTCAGACCACTTCACACCTTTAACACCTCCAATTCCGTTCCTTCCTCCCACTCTCACTGCGGCTGTGCAGCTCTGCGGAGCATTTGCATCGATTGAATAACTCCCATTATGCAAATGCCCCTTCTTGGAGGCAGCTCTGACTGGGCTGTCAGCAGCTTTATCCATCATTCCCTTCCAAGTGGTTCATTTGTCCAAGCAGAAAGACAAACCTTAAGGCATCAGCACTTCCTCACTGAGCCGGGTAAAACCCTGGCACAGGTGCCCAGAGCAGCTGTGGCTGCCCCTGGATCCCTGGCAGTGCCCAAGGTTGGGCACCGGGGCTGGAGCAGCCTGGGCCAGTGGGAGGTGTCCCTGGCAGTGCCCAAGGCCAGGTTGGGCACCGGGGCTGGAGCAGCCTGGGGCAGTGGGAGGTGTCCCTGGCAGTGCCCGAGGTTGGGCACCGGGGCTGGAGCAGCCTGGGACAGTGGGAGGTGTCCCTGGCATGGCAGGGCTGGCACTGGGTGGGCTTTGAATCCCTTTGCACACAAATTCTTCTGTGAGCCTACAATTCCTCACACGACGGGAGCGGCAAGGACTAACCCATCACACCAACCAAGCCACCCAAGAGAGGCCAATTATTTCCCTTTCTACTAAAATTACTCAGGAGTCTCAGGGAGTAGCTTCAGCTACAGGGAGACCCAAGCGAGGCAGACACAGTGCAGGGGCCTGGACAGAATCACTTGACTTCAGGCAGAGGTGAAGTTCAAACCTGGTATTAACCCCCAGAGCAATTATCTCTAGGGCAGGGAAAGCCAGAGCACTGCATGAACCAGCAGGAGGATCTGGGCACTGCCAGCCCCAGGCACCCACATCTCTTCCCTGCTGGCTTTAATTCCAGCTCTAAATTGCTGGATCAGCACTCACATGTGACAGAGGCAAAGGTCATACTCCCAAAACTGAGCTGAGCTCTTGCTGTTACGATGGAACTCCATTCCTACACCTGAGGAAAGTCGTTCATTTTCCCCAAAACCACAATATTTACACTTGCACATACACTTAACAAGAACTCTTTGCTCCCACTGGAGAAAAAGAAGTTGTATTTCCTTATCAAATACCTGCTTGACAACACAAAAGCACATATTATGAAAAATAATGACAAAAACCTCACAGAACAACTTGGTGGAATTCTTAAAATACTGAAAAAAATAACTGTTTCCAGTGGATCTTTTTTTCTGCTCCAATCTCTTCACCATTTAAAGCTCTAATAAATAAATAACAAAGTACTGTAGCTTTACCCCTTAACAGGTTGTCATTTCCTATCTTATCAACAGCCTGAGAAGCTTTATTAAATTCCCTCATCGAATTTCTCCATTTAGGTGTGCACTGAAACATGTTCTCAACTTGATTTATCCGGGATGGCTGGGAAGACGTTTTAATGAGTAAGGTAAAGAGGAGAAGAGCATTTATCTTGGCAAAGAGAGGGGAGGGGAGGATGACAACACAGGCCCAAATCCAGCTGCTTTCACTCCAAACGGAGCTGTCACTTAGGTCATGGGGCTGGGTAAGCTCTGCCCAGGAGCTGCTCCCAGAGAAATGAGCCGAGGGTTTGATCCTGTGCAGGCTCCTGCAGTGCTCAGGACGAGTCTCACTCTAATTCTCCCTGACACCCTAAATCTCCCTGACTGGAGGGCAGTGCTCCAGAGTTTCCATGACCGACCCACGGTGAGCTCACTGCTCGGGATGGGGCTTCAGTGCTCCCCTCGGCCTTTGAGGCTTCTCTCCTTGGAAATGATGGAAAAGCAGACTGGGAGAAATCCGGGCTGGGCTGAGCATCCAGCGCACACCTCGTGGATTCAGTTCCGTGCCTAATCCTTTTCCAGCACCCTCTCCAATTCCTGCCTGCTCTGCCATCACCACTGACGCAGCTCGTCACACACACACAAACACACACTCACACCTTGATCAGGAGGCATGAACTAGGAACTACGTTTATTTAAAAGTCTGACTGCATTCTATAGTATTTCTACAAAGGTCAGGGACTGGGGGAGAAGGCTGACACCTCTCCCCATGCCGTTGGTCAGGACAACTGTCCATCAGCTGTCCATAACTCTAAAACAAAGAATGAAAACTACCTTGAAGTTATGATAAACATTTGCCGGTGTTTACAGACCAGAGCGTGAGAAAGAACCCAAAACATGGAACACTGTGAAACAGAAGAGAAGGCTGAAAAAATCAGGGCGACACTCTTCAATTCCTGCCGGCCCTGCCATCCCCACAGCAGTGGAAGGGAGGTCCATCACACCTGGAGCAGCCTGCCTCCATTTTAAACCTCAAGCAGCAAAGCCTTTCCCTGCCCTCTCCTCATCCTCTGAAGGCACCCGCGGCTCTTTGGGAACCCATCCCACCCCTCAGCCAGGACGAGTTCCTGGTAGATTGCCTTCACTCCTTGGGAAGCATCTGCTTTCTATTTCAACCTGAAAACATTCTGCTTCCTACATTATTCTTTCTTTCATAAATTCCTGATGCTGGCTCGCTTGGCAAAGCACCGCGAGGGAGCCGTGTGTGCCCCAGGGCACAGTGCAGAGCCGGGTAAGCCAAGCTGAACGTCGCTTTTACTGCGCACCACACAATGGAGACACACATCAGCACAGCCTCGGCCAGCCTTGTCTGGCAGGCTCGGCTCGAAGTGTGAATGAACAGCAACCTTACACTCCCTCTGGCTTCAGCTCTGGAAATCCTTGTAAGTCAAAACTTGCATTACCTGTGGCAGAGGCCAGATAATTCAGACGATGTTTGGTCTTTAACGTTTCCATGACAGCGTCCTTTATTAGATCCAGGTTGAAAGAAGGAGGGGGGAATAACTAAATAAATTCTTTAACCCTTTTCACCAGCTACAAACCCAAGCAATTCCTCTTCCTGCCGCTCCAAAATGTGTCTCATTTTGCTGTATCCCTCTGCCACGGAGTTTGAAGCGGGACAGTTCATGCACAATCATCCTTCTATCAGTTACAATAACTCAGAGCAGGCAGAATGTTTCTTGCCCTTCAGCACAGTCTTGGCTGCGTTTTCCCCCTCAACCCTCCTTCCCCAGATATTGCAGAGAGCATATTTATGCTGGCTATTAACTTTCAAACGAGCTGAGGCTTTGGCAAGCCTGGTTCCGATTATCCTTGTAATTCCTGTCTGAAGAATTTTATCTTGGGGAGAGCAAGCTCTCTGCATGATCTGTTTTGTGGCTAGGTAGGCTCCTTTCTTCAAAGCATTTCCACCAGCCCTGTTTAATTTGAAAGTTAAAATCCAGAGGAACAGTGTTTACCAGGGAATGGAGTCAGGGACTGCCCTTCAGAGCACTTGGGATTAGGCAGGATCTGCCAAGCACTTCCAGGATATTCTGAACCAATTACTGAGGTTGTAATGGTAACGAAATTGCAAAACAGCTATTCCTTCTTCTTAAAAAATATAAAGGCAAACAAACATAAAGAAGCAAACAGAGGTGTATGTGAGGCCTTCGCTGAGCTTATGTGGTCCCCTTACTTCTGAGCGTTTATCTACAGAAAAAATGCATTAATTTCACCATTGCCCATTCACACCTGCACGCTGCAAGTTTAGGGACAGCCGTCCCTTAAGACATGTTTCTGCTTTAAATTTTAGAAGTCTAGCAGTGAAAAAGGTCTTTGTTTTGGACTGGAGTGTTGATCAAGGACAAGCCAAGCTACTGTGCCATTTTAGAGCCCAATTGCCTGAAACCACTACATGCAATCCATTAAATCACGCAATCCATTTAAATACATTATTCATTCCTACACCATCACACGGAAATTGTCTTTTTGTTTAAAGCCCGAGGGAGGACTGTGCATTTCTATCTGAACCACATCTGGTGAGCTGGGGCACAGACTGCACCGTGCACACCCTGGCAGGGCTCACCTGGCCCAGGGAGCTGCTCGATGAAGCCGACCCCAAAGTCAAACCTCCTTCAGGCTGCTGGTGTGAGCCTTTAGGGGGTTGAGTTTTGTAACTCTGGCAACTGAAAAGAAAATCCCCAGCCCCTGCCCAGTGCTCAGTCTGCTTCCACCAGTTCAGCACAGGCTAAAAATACACAGCCTCAGCTGCCCCCCAGGAGAACCCACTCAGGAATTGTTCACACCAAAAGCCTCAGATCATTCCAAGCGGGGAAAAGAAAGGCAAGATTTTCATTTTCCTCATGACCAATTCATCCAAAGTAGAAAAACTGTAAAATCCATGGCAGGAGTGAACTGAGTGTTCATCCCTGTTCAGAGCATCACTGAAAACACTGGGCAGGTTCTCCCCCTGCCTCGGCAGCCTCAGCTGCTGGTGTCCGCTTGTTTGCTCGGCACATTGCTCAGCACAGCCCTCAGCCACGGCTCGAGCCACGCACACCTGCAGAAGGTAAGAGCAGAGAGAAAAACATGACAGCAGCAACCAGTGGCCTGGACAGCCCCGGGAGTGCTCCTGACCAAGTATGTGCCCTCCAGCCCTCTTTGGCTGAAGACTGGTGACAAAAAGATTTTGAACAGCAGAGGAAGGAAAGCTCCAGTTTCATTGAGTTCCTAATTAGTGAACAGGGATGCTTAAACTGAAGAGTTGTTGCAGAGCTCCATCTCCTTATTTGGGAGCCCTCCAGGACTCCTTGCTAGTCCTTGTCAGGTTTATAATCATAAATTACATTGTTCCTTTATTTTATGACGATGTGCTGAAGAGATCTCTCATTTCCTCAGGCTTTCCTTTCTGAAGTTTTGTAATCAGGGTTTGGGCAAGAATTTCAGCAGTACTGATTGTGGCCCAGGGCATTTCCTGGATAAATGACAGGTTGGAAGAGCTGATGGCCCGCAGTTCTGCCTGGATGCAGTAACCCCAAGGAGGTTTAAACTCTCCAGGATGCACCCAATGCCAGAGCAGTTATTGTGAAGGAATTCCAGTGGGACACTTAAGTCAACAGCAGCGAAACAAACCTCCTTTTATCCCTTACAAAAGTAGGAGGAAACACTAATTCGAATGGGCTGATAATGATGTTTAGATTGTTCCGGGGGAATTTAGCAGCCCTAGCAGGAAGCACAGCAGGAAATCTCTCCTTTGCCAGGCAGCGTGCCTCAGAACCACAGATGCTTGGAAACAAGGGGTTTAGTTCCCTAAGAAAGTAATGGTTTGGGGTAGAAATTGGGAAAATGGAGATTTTAACTTCTAAATGAAGCACCTCGTTTGATGCTGTTACTGTGGTGTCACACCGCAGGGATTGGGTCACTCATTCTGCCCATCCCCAGTTCAGCCTTTGCCCCCAGCTCAGCCTGTGCTGTCAGCTGTCCCCCAGCTCCTGCAAGACTGCAGCTTGCAGAGGGAACGAGGGCCACACAGTGGGGACAGGGGAGGGACTGCTCCCCTCCTCTGCAGAGCTGGAAATGCGGGTCACAGTCTGACTTCCTTGCCACTCTCTGTAAACCTGCAGGGAGAAAGAAGAGCAGTGGAGGGAAGGGGAGATATACGTGGTGATAACGACATATCAATCCAAAACCCTTCTCACGTCAGACAGGTGAGTCCTCATAAAAATGTGAAGTAAAAATCTCAGCATTTGCAACACATCAGTGTTCTGGAAGGCCACTGACCCAACCAGCACAAGCTGCAGGTATCTGAGATGCATTTTGATTTGAAGGATTTTCCACCCTTCCCACAGACAAGATAAAGCTTCCTGAGCTCCAGGTGTCCCCGTGGCTCTGATGCTCAGCACAAGGTCATGGGAGAAGGTTCTTCTGTGGCAGCAGCACAGCTGAAGGTTGCAGTTGCCAGGCCAGGGGCAGCTCCAAAGCTGTGGGACAAGAGCTCCGAGCTGTGCTCCCTTCAGCAAGGGTCAGGACCACCAACAGAGTGTATTGGCAAGGCTGCGTTTGGGAGGAGTTGTTTGTTTATGAATTTGAGTAAAATGTGCTGCGACCGCATTCTAATGGAAGATTGGCTATCTGGCAAAAGCCAGTATAAACCCTCCTGGGATCACAAGCTTTCTAGGTAATTTGTTACAAAAGCTCTCATGAAAAATACGAATATTCCCTTTCCAATAACAGAGAAGTGCCATCCACATGTTCCAGGTTAGGACTCCTCTCTTTAATCTTCTCGTGTGAGGCAGATTGCAGGGGCAGAGGCAGGGGTGGCCCCACAGTGACAAAAGCAGCAGTGACCCAGCTGCTGGGACAGACAGGAGTGCCTGCAGCAGCCTCAGAGCACTAACAGTGTCATCTGTGTCCAGCTGGAGTCCTGCAGCTCTCACCCTTGAGCGTTTCCCTCTTTCACTGCTGCTTTTCCTCAGTCTTCTCTCCCTTTCCCACCTACACACATTACCCCTATTTTTCTTGACCCTTTTTCCTTATCTCGCCCTCAAATGCTATCTCTTTTCCTGCATCTCTTCAGAAAATCTCCAAGAAAAAAAACCAACCAAACAAAAAACAACCAAACCAATCCATTTCCCTCCAAGTAAGGACACAGAACAACCATCCAGCAAGGCCACCACTGCTGATGCTACATTTCTCACCCAGCCTGCCTTCTTCAGCCCCAAACCCCTGTGCACATCCACTCACTGACCCAGCACAGGCTCTGCTTTCAGGCAGGACCAGGGCTCAGAGTGCTCTCCCAAGTGCCATGAGCCCTGAGCTTGTGCTCCACGGGTACTGGGGAGAGCAGATCCCTCGTCCTGCTGGAGAGCACATCCCTTGTGCAGCTGGAGAACAGGTCCCTTGTGCAGCTGGAGAACAGGTCCCTTACCCTGTTTGAGAGCAGATCCCTCATCATATTTGAGAGCAGATCCTGCTGGCAGCACCAGAACACGCTGTGTCTGTGCTGCACCACTCTGGGGCACAATTCCTGCGTGTGTTGCACATCCCAGGGCACAATTCCTGCGTGTGCTGCACACCCCAGGCACAATTCCTGTGTGTGCTGCACACCCCAGGCACAATTCCTGTGTGTGCTGCACACCCCGGGGCACAATTCCAGAGTGCAGTCCCCATTCTGTGTGTGCTGCACACCCCAAGCACAATTCCTGTGTGTGTTGCACACCCCAGGGCACAATTCCTGCGTGTGCTGCACACCCCAGGGCACAATTCCTGCGTGTGCTGCACACCCCAGGCACAATTCCTGCGTGTGCTGCACACCCCAGGCACAATTCCAGAGGCAGGGGATGCCATCAGTGACACTTGCACCGAATCCACGCCAGTGGAACAGATCTGTGCCCAGTGCAGCGCCTCCCTGACTGCTCACTGACCTCTCCTTGTCAGCACAAGCTGACTGGCACTACAGCCCCCGGAACAACACTTCAGGAGCCTGAGAGGACATGGAGACCTGAGCTCAGAGCTCCATGAATTCCCGGCAGTGCTGGGATGACTCACATCCACAGTGCATGCAGGGGAAAGCACCGTGCCTGGGGTAGTGCAGCCTTTTCTGATTGAAGGCTAATTCCTCTTCCTCACCATCATCTGTTCCAGTCATGATTAGCACAGCTCCGTGCACTTGATTCATGCAGGAAAGTTATTTCCTTAGGAAGTAATATTCAATAGTGACTGGAATGAAAAGAAGCCTCCTCAATACCATTCTGCTTTCCACATCCTCATCTCTACGAATGTTCCCATGTTACAGTTGCCTAATTGCCTGTGAGTGGGAAGGCTGCTTGGCCACTTCCAGCTCTCCAAGGCTTTGTATCAATTTACAATGACACAAACAGGTTTAATGACATCAGCTGTCACTGAGAACTGGTGATAAAAAAGGATGGTTTTTTTGCAAACCTCTGTACAGTAGACTTGGTACATAAAAACCAACTGCAGATGAGGAAAATACACTGGCATTTAAACAGAGAAGGTTCCATTAGTTCCCAAGTCAGAACTGCCTCCAAACAAAATCACCCCAAAAGCCCAAAGTGCCCAGTTCTCTGCCAGCACCGTGCAGATCCACCTCAAACAGAAACACCACGGACAGGTAAAACTTTCTAAATGCTATTTCCACGGAACAGCTCCAAAACGCTTCATATTTTTTAAAAGTCAATTAAATTTGATATGTTTGCCTGACATCCAGTGATATTTTCTAAAAAGAAAGACTCAAGTTTTTTAACTCTTGATGTAGTATTCTCCCGGTCCTGTTTGGTGTACAGAAGGAAGTTAGAAACTGAATTGAGGAACTGTGCACCCAGCACCAGCCCTGCGGGACGAATGCAAGGGATCTGACATTTTACTGAGATATAAACAGTGCTAATTCTTTTAATTGCTGATTGCAGGTATAACTCCAGTCACCTCCACAAATGCCCAGCCTGTCCTGACTCTTCCACCATGCAATGCATCCACTTTTTTTATCAACAATGTTACGACTTTAAATTCTGAGGACAGACTGACCTGACACCAATCAGAATGGCTTCAAGCTGAGGATGCTTTCCTTCAGCATGGCCATAATTTAAATCGCAGCAGTCTAACTCACAATAATCTCTCTCTATGCATATCTTGAAAATCTCCTCAATGCCTTAAGAAGTGTTTTGGCTGCTAGCAAGAGGTATCATTCCCATCTCCAAAGATATGTATAGCACAGCTCACGTCATCCTCACATCAGACAGATCTCAGATGACTTTTTCCTTCCTTTTTCACCTCAGATAAACAAATGGGTCCATCACACATCACCTTTACAGAATACTGTTTCCTTTTTCAAAGTAGGACCCAAGCCAACATGCAGTTCTGATATATTTCAAACTGTTTTATCTCTTAGTAGTGGTAATCTTCACTTACCAGAGCTGGTGCAATGCAAATTCCTCCTTCTCATCCTTCTTCCCCCACATAAGAAAAAGGTGATATTTTATGTTTTATCAAATCACAGAATCATTTTGGTTGGAAGAGACCTTCAAGACCATCAGGTGCAACCAGCACCCCCAAACCCCACATTGGTTTTCTCTTTGTAGCTGGCAGGAATGAGGAATGCAGGGTGCAGGGATGATGGCACAGGACCAAACTGGAGCTGATGTGCCCTGGGCTCTGCGAGCAGCAGGGAGGGCCAGGCTCCTCAGCCAGCACAGCCAAATGTCCCCGAGGAGCTCCTGCTCCAGGTCACCCCGGGGCGATGCCTGCCAGCCCTCGTGCCCAAAGGCTGGCCGTGCCAAGCCACGGGCAGGGCAGGCTGCAGCCAAGCCTGCACAGCCGTGCCAGGCCTCCAGAACCCCCGGGGGCTGCGTGGCCGGGCACCCCCGGGGCCCGGGATGATCCTCAGCTTGGAATGGTGCCCCTGGGCCATGCCCAGGGCTGGCCCCAGGGCAGAGTCCTGCCCCAGGCAGGGCAGGGGACACTGCAGGGCTGCACACCCCTCCTGCAGCTCAGCCTGGCCACGCTGCAGCTGCCCTGTCCTGCTGGAGCTGTCTGTCCTTCTGCCGGAGCTGTCTGTCATTCTGCCGGACCTGTCCTGTCCTTCTCCTGGAGCTGTCCTGTCCTTCTCCTGGAGCTGCCCTGTCCTTCTGCCAGAGCTGTCCT
>WBMY01009754.1:44577-80153 GCA_013397315.1 Donacobius atricapilla | reverse complement strand
GGAGCTGTCTGTCCTTCTCCTGGAGCTGTCTGTCCTTCTCCTGGAGCTGTCTGTCCTTCTGCCAGAGCTGTCCTGTCCTTCTGCCGGAGCTGCCCTGTCCTTCTGCCGGAGCTGTCCTCCTCCAGCCATCCCTGCTGAGCATCCTTTGCCTGATTTACCAGAGTCCAGCAGCATCCTCACCTGCCCCAGACCTGGCTCAGCCAGCTCAGCTCACAGCCATGAGCACTCCTGGGGAGGATTTACCTGGAGACAGGTATGAGCACTCCTGGGAAGGATTTACCTGCTCACAGCCATGAGCACTCCTGGGGAGGATTTACCTGGAGGCAGGTATGAGCACTCCTGGGGAGGATTTACCTGCTCACAGCCATGAGCACTCTCAGGATTTACCTCCACACAGCTATGAGTACTCTTAGTTAGGATTTACTGCACACAGGTATGAGCACTCCTGGGGAGGATTTACCTCCGCACAGCTAAGAGCACTCAGGATTTACCTCCACATAGGTATGAGCACCCTTAGTTAGGATTTACCCCCACACACCTATGAGTTTATTTCAGCAGAGGAGGAAAAAAACCAAGAAAGATGCCAGCCATTTGTCCTGTTTGATCCACTTTCTACAGCTTAACCTGATGGTGTGAAAAATGAAAATCTGCCTTGTCTCATAGCACATGGCTTTTGAATGACATTCCCAAGGAATCCATTTGTAAATCAATTATAACTGGGGTAAACCGAAGGACAAAAAGGGTTAAAAAATAGAGCAATGTCCTGGCAAGAAGCCAACAAAAAGTGAGAACTACAGGTATTGCTACATTTCTTTCTGACTTCCTTAAAAAATGGATATTGACCAAAATTCTTCCACACTTTACATACTATTCTGTGTTTCTTTAAAAATATCTCAGGATTTGCACAGCCAAAAAAAACCCAAAAACAAACACACAAACAAAACCCCAAAAAACCCCCCCCCAAAAAAAACGAACAAAAAAAACCCCAAACCAAAAATAAACAAAAAAACCCGAACAAACAAAAACAAAACAAAAAACCACACAAAAAAAACCCAAACCAAACAAACAAATAAACAAAAAAAAATCCACCAAAGAAACCAACCAAGCAACCAAAAAACCCTCACCATAAAAAAAAAAAAAAAAAAAAAAAAAAAAAAAAAAAACCCTAAACAAGCAAGAAAACCCCCCAAAACTAAAAGCTGGTGGGGGACCCCACTGGGTGAGCACACCGATTCTCCTCTGCTCTCCTGGCTTTTTCCCTCCCACACCTCCTGAGGAAGAGAAATGCCCCACAGAGCTGCAGGTCTCTAAAACCTCCTCCACTTTCATCCCTGGGCTCAAAAAAGAGCCTGGAGGAGGAACAGCAGCCTTGCCTGGCTTTGAACTCCCATCCCACAGGGAAGCTCCCAGGCTCTGGCTAGAGGAATCGCGGACTCATTCAGGCTGGGAAAGCCCAGGGATCAGCCCAGCCCCACGCTGGGGCAGCCCCCAGGGGCTCTGGAACACCCAGAGTGTTCTGGAACACGTTCAGGGACACTGGCTCCACCACTGCCCTGGGCTGCCTCTTCCCAAGCCTGGCAACTCTTTCCATGAGGAAATTTTTCCTAATATCAACCCTACACCTCCCCTGGTACAACTTGAGGCTGTTTCCTCCGGAATGGAGGTGATATTCTCGGATCTGCTGTGGAACCTGTTACAGCCAGCACCGAGGGACTGAGAGCCCAGGTGCTGAATCCACCTCCTGCAGCTCTGCTCACTTCCCTTCCTTCTTTTCACACAACTTCAGCTGCACATAGGCAGTGTTTCAGCAGCACTCTGTTAAATCCCAGCTAATTCATCGGTTAATAAACCACTTTCATCTCCCACACAGAAACACCATGTGGCTCATCTTCTGTTTCAGCCACATAAATCCTTGTCACAGAAAAATTCCTCTGTTTGCCTTGGCCCCCCCAAAGCCAGGTAATTCAGTGTCATAAGGCATCCCCTAGCAGGGAACAATTTCTTCCCAATATCCAAACAAAACCTGCTCTCTTTTAGTTTAAAGCCATTTCCCCTTGTCCTATCATGATCAACCCAAGTAAAAAGTCACTATTTATCGAACTGAAAATCATTTAGGGGCTCGTTCTGGCTGCATAAATTCCACCAAGCACCAAATACACAGTAAAAGAAATACCTCTAAAGAGAAAGGTTCTTATCCTTCTTTTAGCTGGGCTATTTAAACTCAAGCACCATTAAAACCAGTGGAAACCACCACAGCAGGCCGATACCTCTCCAAGAGATAACAACTTCCATTTGTAAAAACGAAGCCCTGAAGTGACAACCCACAGTTTTACAGTGATAGAGAAACCTGCTTATCTGCTCATTAAAAGACAATTCAGGAATAGATTCCTCATTCTGATGAACCAAATTACTAGCAAACAGAGAGCTATTAAATGCTACTAAATAAATCTCTGCAAGCCTCAGACTCTTATTTTCTTGATTGCATATGTAATAAATACCAAGAGCTCGAGGTAATACAATATGCAAGAGGACTGAATCATTTTTTGGCCATAGGAAGGGAGATAATTTAAAAATGTTATGTAATCCTAACAGACTGACAGCTGAGGTAACCACCTCATGACAATCTATCTAAAGAACTACACGAAGCATGGCACTGTCCCAGAACTCCCCTCTCTGACATCATTCATTCAGTGAAAACTCTCATCCATGCGCAACTTTTAATGCTAGAAACTGCCTTCAGTGTGGGAAGGAAAACTTTACCCAAACATGAGCTAAGAAGCTTAAATGACTGCCAGAAATAAGCGGGGAAGTCAATTAAAAGAAAAGAGGCTGTGCTGCCATGAGTCCCAGGTACAGCTTGTGATCCAAGTGACAGGAGGGCAGCTCCACGGCAGTGTCTGCTCCATGGGCTTAACCTGAGCAAGGAAAGCCCCAGAAAAGCAAAACCAATGATGTATTCCCTGCAGTGTGCCCTTCACTGAACACCAGGTTCCATTTTGCTCACAGGAGGCTGAGGTTCACTTCAGAAAGGAGAAGAAAACTCCCCTGCACGGCTCAACACCACCCAGGAGCTGGAGAACGAACCTCCAGCCCAAACCTCACCCAGAGCAGCGAGACAAGAAGCAGAGGGAAGTCCTAAAAATCTGTTTATGGCCAGGTAATTCTGATGGGAGTCAGAACGATAACTCCTGCACTCTCCTCTCTTTTCGCCCAAAGAGAGTCAGAAAAGGCTCCGTTGTAC
This sequence comes from Donacobius atricapilla, assembly GCA_013397315.1. Lineage (NCBI taxonomy): Eukaryota > Metazoa > Chordata > Aves > Passeriformes > Mimidae > Donacobius > Donacobius atricapilla. The sequence continues at coordinate 76,912 of WBMY01009754.1, read as the reverse complement.
CCCCAGAGCTGGCACATCTCCCCTGGCGCCACAGAGGTCACACCAGCCCTGCCCACAGCTCTGCCCCAGCTCTGGGGGCTCTGAACTCACACGTGGAACATTCTGCATGGCCCTCATGGCACCTCGGAGCACTGCAGCCCTCCAAGCTCCAACAAAAATTTCTTTGAATCCTCTGGGTTTGTTGCTTAGTTCACCACCCAGCCATCAGCCTTCTTAAAACTTTCTATTTACCTGTAAACCTCAGTAGCAGCAGCCCAGCCCTTGTTACAGAGGTGACAGCTGAGGCACCATTCAGACCCTTGCACCCTATCACTTTTAGCCCGTTAATTAAGTTTAATTAAAGCTGTAGGAGGCATACATCACATTGGAAATGTTTCATACAGGCAAGCACTCACTGAAAACCTGACAGGAAGGAAGACTGGTTCCTCTCACAGACACTCACAAAGGCACATAAATTTCTGCCATCTGGGCTTCTCAGTTCCAGCTTCAAGACTTGAGACAACCTGAAAATTTGAAATGTGAATTTTTGACCAAAAACTTGTTAAAAACTGGAGATAAATTTAAAAGCGCGGCCAGGAGCACCAGCCGTTTTTAGGCTGCAGGCAAACATTCCCCCAGCCCCGCAGCGATGGGAGGAGATGCTGGTACACAGGAGCTGAGTCAGACGGGGAATACACAGCTTGAGAGCATCTGCAGAGCAGAATGGATGCGAGCTCGGCTGTGATGAGTCACCAGAGAGACGCAGGAAATGAGGATTACTCAAAACAGGAACCATTATCAGAGCAACATTATGTTTTATAATGGGAAATTAATGTTTTATTCAAGTGATATTTGCTGGATATAATTCCTCGTATCCAAGTGAGTCTAGAACTCCAGCTCCACCGTGGATCTGATTCTCTGCCCAGTTCTGAACTCCCTGAGTGGCACAAGCCTCTTGATTGGGCCTTTTCACAGGCTGGGAAGCTGAATGGCATGAATGGGATTTATCATATATAATGGGATGTAGACGTGGATGAACGGGGTTTTGGGGTTTTTAATAGATAAAACTCTCTGGGAACAAACATTGATCCCAGCACATGGTATAAAAGATAAACAAGCACTCTAGAGTCTCCCACAGATTTTGGGAAGGACTGAACCTCAAAGAATATCCAGCTCCAGCCTTATCCAGAACTGTAAACAGCTTAAGGGGGCTGGTTGTTGTCCACAGCCCGCAGGTAATTAGGCACTAATTCTCTACCACCTACAGAGCGAGAAATTGGAGGGAAAACATGGCCCATTGCTAAGTGTGCACTTTTCAGTCAGATTCCTGCACCTCCATCATCCTCACTGGGCGCTGCAGACCTGCCCTCCCCACCCCAAACCCAGGGATGACCCCAAAGGCAGAGGGACAGACTGTTATCTCCAGGGTCAGCTGCAATTGTCCCAAAACATCCATCCGGGAGGATAGTGAGAAACATTTCCAATTCCCTCAAGTGGGGCTCTCATCGGTGATAACCAAATCCTTGAAAAGACCTTCATTCATTCCACCAAAACATTTTCCACATTATTTGCAGAGTTTTTTTCACTGAAAGAAGATGAAAGGCTTAGTTGCCTTATCTGTAATTAGACACGCATTTGCTACACATTCCTGGGACAAATAAACCAAATTTACCTAAATAGGGTGCTTTTATCCAGCTGAACTACTTTAAATTTGCTGCTGCTTTGTTGCACAGTACCATTTCACAAATAAAAACCGAACCCAGTGCCAGGAAAGCAGCATTCCATGGCGGTTTTTCCAGCTCTACAGACCTCCCGGGGCAAAAAAAGGGAGAAAAGCGTTTTAAGCATGAAGGATTTTTCCCTTCCCAGTCTCCAGGCCCCAGCAAAGCCGTGCTGGAGCTGCCTGGTGATGTCAAACACATCCAGACATCCCCATCCTGGGCTGAATCCCTGCAGCCCCGCATTCTGAGGGGCTCCTCCAGCCCACCCCAAGGCTGGCTGCCGGGGACACACTCCAGGCTTGGGCCAGACCTCTCTTTTCAATTTAGACCAGTCTCTATGGCAACTGTGGGGCTATTTTAAACCGTTCCTATTGAGCCACCTCCAGGTTGAATGTTAAACAGACAAAAAAAGCCCCAGCCCCCTGCATCAGGCGCGTCTCGAACAGCTCAGGGCGTGGGACAGAGCAGGACCCTCCTGTCTGCTCCTCTCCCTGCAGAACATTCCAGCAAGGCTTCCTTTGCCCTCTGTGGGGACCTCTGTGGGTCTCAGCAAGAGAAATGCCTTGGTTTGCCTCTCATCCCCTCAAGCTGTCTGGTTCCTCTTCGGTTCTTCCTTGATGCGGGGACCTCACCTGCTCCAGGTGCACCCAAGGGGAACTGCTGGGAAAGGAGTTCCCAGTCAGACCCTGCTGGGAAAGGAGTTCCCAGACCCTGCTGGGAAAGGAGTTCCCAGATTCTGATGGGAAAAGTGTTCCCAGTCAGACCCTGCTGGGAAAGGAGTTCCCAGTCAGACCCTGCTGGGAGAGGTGTTCCCAGTCCCTGCTGGGAGAGATGTTCCCAGTCCCTGCTGGGAGAGATGTTCCCTGTCCCTGCTGGGAAATGAGTTCCCAGATTCTGATGAGAAAAGTGTTCCCAGTCAAACCCTGCTGGGAAAAGTGTTCCCAGTCCCTGCTGGGAGAGATGTTCCCCTTCCCTGCTGGCAAACGAGTTCCCAGATTCTGATGGGAAGAGTTCCCAGTCAGTCCCTGCTGGCAAAGGGCTTCCCAGGCTCCCAGCCACCACAGCCCTGCCACCACCCCCTGCCCGAGGGCTTTGGTGGCTGGGGCAGGACTGTGACAGTGGTGGGGCAAAAACATGAACCGCAGCATCCCAGAAAGGGCTGGCTGGGAGGGGATCACTTAAATCCCACCCAGTGCCATGGCAGGGACACCTCCCACTGTCCCAGGCTGCTCCAAGCCCATCCAGCCTGGCCTTGGGCACTGCCAGGGATGCAGGGGCAGCCCCAGCTGCACTGGGCACCTGTGCCAGGGCCTGCCCACCCACAGTCCCTTCCAAACATCTCATTTAAACAGTGAATTCTAATGAACAGCTTTTAGATTGCTCTCTCCTTACAGGGTGGGTGAGTTTCGCTTGGTTTTAAACATTCCAGATTTAGTTTTTTTCTCTCTGAGAAAAACTGTGAGCCTCCTATTTTTGTAAAAAACATGTTTTACATGAAAGGTGATGGCTTTGGGCAGCCACAGGACTCCAGGGAACGGAACCTTACAAATAACTTCAAATATGGGATTATTTGAAACATGGTGTAGAATTTGGCACTCCTTTAATTTTGTAGGTGATGTCCAAGGCATACATTTCCATGCTGGGAAGAGTTTATTCATTTTCTTTACAAGCACAACACCTGACAAGCAACTTTACCTCATACTAGATTAATGCTCTCCCTTGTTCTGAACAGGACTCGCTACACAAGACAGAAATCTGACAAATTAATCAATTTGCATAATTGGCAGGTCTGGAAGGAAAATCCAGGCGAGTGCTGCAGCTAAGCAGGAAGCCAGGTGCAGTCTGTTTACACATCCCTGTTATCAAGCTACAGCCACAATAGCATTTGCTGTGCTGTGTTTGCTTTGCAAACCAGGCCCTGCTTTGCATCACTTTGAGGATTTTCTGAGCCCCGGGGCTCAGCTCAGCTCCCCAGGCAAAGGCTCCCTGATTCACTGGGGACACCTCCCCTGGTGACCTCCAGGGACCAAACCCCCGGGGCTCTGCAGCACCACACGTTTTACGGGACGCTCAAGAATTTTCATCTGCCTGTGTGCCAAGTGTTTACATGGAGGCAGGCAGCATTCCCACAGCACCACACACACCCCTGTGGGGCAGTTCCGCCACTTCTCAACTGCTGCTTACAAAGATTTCATTTTCAATTACATACATTGGGGCAACAGCCATCACTGCTGCAGGACCGAACTCTCCCCTGCTGCACAGACTAGTTCAGGGAATGTGTTAGGAGCCGTTTTAGCATCTGACCAAGGTGGATTTTTAGTCCACGCAAGTAGTTAAAAGTTGCTCAGCAGTTTGAAAGTTAACAACAACCAAGTCTTACTGCCAGGGAATAAGAAAAGAGGGCGAACAAGATAAAGGCGTTTTCCAGCCTCAGCACACAGCTGGAAGCTCCTTTGCACGTTTTTGAGGCACTGACACCCAAGAGAGGCACACAGAGGTGCCCATCAGTGTTGGCTGGTTTTGCCATGCCCCCTGCATGCTGTGGGTGAAGTCTGCACTGAACACCAGCTCTGCCCCCGTTCTGGAGCGCAGCCTGCACATCCCTGCAGGAGGGCACAGCTTCTCCCTGACTCCCGCAGCTGCACTCACAGCCAGGCCCCTGAGCTGGGCTAAGGGAGCCCAAATGGAGCCACCTTCCTGCTCTTAATTAGACCAGGATACTGACTTAACAAAGGTTAAACTTCTCCTCTCCATGAGAGGCAGGGCCAGACAAACCTGCGCCGTGCACTACAACCGATGGAGCAGCAGAGAGGGGACGGGTTTTGAGAGGAGATAATTTGCTTTTCATCCTTGGGAGAATGCACAGATAAGGCAGCACACACCCCACACTGAGTGCCCTGGGCTCCTACACCAAAAACATCCTCAAACCCATTGCCAGCCTGCCTTCTCCTCGCACTGCACCAACACTTGCTCCCTCTCACTTGGCAGCTTTCAGGTTCTGAATCTGGAGCAGATTCAAGCAGCAGAAGGAAAATCTCAGCAAGGTGGCAGCAAACAGCCAGTCAAAACAAAGGAGAGGGGGTGAGGAAACGTCCCTGCTTCATCCTGGGGGACAGAATCAATCACCACGTCAGCAGCGCGGTGCCCTGGCCCTCCAGGACATGGACTCTTCCCAGCCTGGCAGGACAGGGAGAGAAAGCAGAGATGGTCTCTGACGTCTCATCTTGCTTTTCTTTTTCTTTGATTTTATTATATATATACACATGTGTTTCTTGCTGTTAAAATATCAAATAGGAAACTGCTGTGAAATTTCTTCACTTAGTACCAGGACTACACCAAACGAAGCCAAGACTTGCTCCAAGACAAGCACCATTCTGACCAAGTATGAATGCAACACACAAGGACAATTCTCATGCTAAATACGTAGAAAACTGTGCAATTCCTCTGGCTTTAAAACGGGCCACGTGGCACAGAACTGCCCAGAGTCCAGATATTTATGTTCAAGTGCACGATTAACTTTCTGTGGGAAGCTGCCTGTGCCACATTTGAGACAGAGCAGTGAGAATCTCAGTTCTGTGGCCCTGGCAAGGGTGGGGGAAGCATATTAATCAATCAACACCAGCTCTTCTTTCCCAAAGGAATGTGTTAGGTGATGCTGGGTGAGCAGGCATCAAGCCCCTTCCTGCCTGTCATGGGAAGAGGAGCTCATTTGTGACCCCCAGCACTGTGCGCTGCCAGGGGCTCAGTGCTATCAGCTGCACGGCCAGAAACAGCCATTGCACAGACACTCAGTTTGGGGAATTTACAAACAAAGGAGACAAATGGCTATATTCATGTATTTATACAGCAATCTGTGGTTTATGAGGTATTCGTTCACTATACATTAACTGTAAGTACCGGGAGAGGAATTTGAATCTGACCAAAAAAAATACAACAAACAAGGAAGTGCTTTGTTACTGCAAAGGAAACCTTGTGAAGCAGAGCAACTGCTGTATGCCCAATGCGAGATGTAAGGAGCTCTTTCTTAATGACAGCACTTCATTTTTAAAATTTCTAATGCTTAACAGTTGCCCTTCACCATTTTAAAGTAATATCAGAGGAGCAATAGAGCTAAAATGAGCGTGTACAGCACTGAAACTAATGGGGTTAACATGGCATCGACAAGACAGGGTCTGACCTTCAAAGTCTTTTTTTCAAGGAACATTATTGACTCCATTTAAAAGCTGAATGACAAGCCAGCACTCTGGAATAGCAGGGTCAGATTTCAAAGCGGTGTAAATCTGTTCACCACAGCAAGAGGAGACTTCAGTGTTACCTGAGGAAGGTCAGATCCGTGGCTGGAGGGGTGCAAAGAGCAGCGCTGCTGATGCACTCCCTGCAGCCCAGAGTGCTAAAGGGCTCAGGGGGGCTCAGCCCCAGCCCTGCAGGATTCAGCTCCTTCCTCCTCCCCAGGGAGCGCAGCAGAGCTCGGCCCTAGCTGCCCTCTCTGCCACACGGCCACGATTTCTGCCACACAGCCACCATTTCTGCCACACGGCCACGATTTCTGCCGCACGGCCACGATTTCTCCCACATGGCCACGATTTCTGCCACATGGCCACGATTTCTGCCACACGGCCACGATTTCTGCCACATTGCCACAATTTCTGCCACCTGCCACGATTTCTGCCACACTGCCACGATTTCTGCCACACCGCCACAATTTCTGCCACACGGCCATTGATTTCTGCCACACAGCCACGATTTCTGCCACACGGCCACGATTTCTGCCGCACGGCCACGATTTCTCCCACATGGCCACGATTTCTGCCACATGGCCACGATTTCTGCCACACGGCCACGATTTCTGCCACATGGCCACGATTTCTTCCACACCGCCACGATTNATTTCTGCCACACAGCCACGATTTCTGCCACACGGCCACGATTTCTGCCACATTGCCACAATTTCTGCCACCTGACACGATTTCTGCCACACTGCCACGATTTCTGCCACACCGCCACGATTTCTGCCACAATGCCACGATTTCTGCCACACGGCCACGATTTCTGCCACATGGCCACGAGTTCTGCCACATGGCCACAATTTCTACCACATGGCCACGATTTCTCCGCATGCCGAATTGTTCACACTGCAAAGCAAACGTAACTGGCTGGCTCCAAAAGCTCCTGCCCGTTTTGACTGGCTGTCTGGATTCCTCAAGAAAAAGAAAACCAGTATAATTCTCTTTTCATCTCCGTTGGTTAGCTTCACGTGGTGCCAAGGCAGCGAGAGTCCCTGCCTTGCTCTCGCCAGGCCACAGCACAAACCCTGTCCTCGGGGGCCAAGGGTGAAGGAGGAAGAGCACAGACACCACCAGGAAAACCTTCCCAGGGCCATGGGATGAGCAAGGCAAAAGTCTGCCCTTCAAGGGCACACTCAAAGCACAATCATCTCTTTAAAGCACCGTCCAAAACTTCGGACACCACAGCACAAGAGTTTGGAAAGTCTCCGCATTTATCTTCCACCAGCAAAACCACCAAACCGACTGAAATTCAGCATTTATGGAACTTTCTGATGTAAAGTCAGCCATCACTGATGGTCACTACGCTTTTCTTTTGATTTCAATGCCATGAGTTCAGACAACACTTATCAACTTGGATCCAGAACCAGGAAAAGTACAAATTTTATCATTACATGAGACATTACTTAAGTGTATGTTATCTTCAATGAAAACAGTTCCTTGGAGTGAATCTCTTACAAAATCATTTGGCTAGAACACTGCAGGTTTGAATCTGGAAATGAAAACTGCTAGTAATTCCATGCAAGGCAATTCCAACACCAGGCAAATTAATGAACATTGCAGAGGAAGGATTCTTGGATAAGAAGGAGAACTGTATTAATCTTCAGCTGCTTATAGGCCATAAACAAGAAGTTTTATGGCCATAGCTGCAGAATTACAGTCGGGTGTAAGGAAGCTTTAGAGCCATCAGCTGGAAGCTTGGTAGCCAAGCCCTGACAGCACTTGGCGGGGATGTGGGATGGGTGCACAGCTCTCCGTGCCACCAGGCACACAGTTCTGCATTGCCTTCACACTCTTATCCAAACGTTTCCCTCCTAGTGATCTCTCACAGTCATTACGAAAATTAAAAGAAAGGAAAAAAAGGCTCCTTAAAAGTCATTAAACTCGCCAAGAGCTTCTTGTTCTGCAGAAGAACTCTTTAACCTTAGGAAAAAAAAAACCATAAGAAACCATCATTATATGAGCTCTGTTTTCATTACAGAGATACAATTTCATTCACCTATTCTCATTTCAGGTGAGAAATTCCCTTTCATCCATGAGGTTCCCTCCTGGAATGACAGACCAGACAAGTTTGGGCACGAGTCCCCTCCAGAGAAGGCTCAGCCGGCCGGAGCACGGGGCGTGCTTTGCTGCTCAGTGTTTGCTGTCCGGGGAATTCTCCTGCCCACCAAGGCCAGGTCTGTGTGCCTGGGATGTCCTTTCCCTGCGCCATCGGCACGCAGCAGGTTTGCTGTTGTGCGTAACAAATGTTGTGCACCAAACCACTGACAAAATTGGCTCCGAAGGCCCTGCAGGTCAGAACACCAACACAAGAAGCACTTTACCTGATTCGCTTCATACAAGACGTGAAACTCCCTGACATTGATCAATTTAACTTGGGCTCAGGAAATGATTCCAGCAAGCGGCACGTACAATGTCTTTGAAGACTCAGGCTGAAATGAGCATAAAATAATGGGAGGTGAGAAGGAAACTGAGGTACAGCCAGATGTTCTTGTTGCAAGAGCTCATTTATCTTCTTCCCAATTCTTTTTCCCTGCTCCAGTCCAGCCCCAGCTCCGCTGCTCCAAACACAGCTGATGCTGCTGCTCACAGAGTGCAAGGAGGAGGTGAGTGCTGTCACAGATCGGCGCCAGACCGGAGCCCTCACACCGTGCTAGGGGGATTATCACACAAAAAGCGCCCTAGTGCCACCCCGAGACCAGAATACATTGCATCAAATTGGCTGAAAATTTTCTGGACCACGTAAGACATCCACGGAAAATTCCCCTTTTCCCATCCAGTACTCTGTCCCTTTTCAACAGCGCCCACTGATGATCCTGTCCTGAGCACACATTTGCTTTTCCAGTCGGATTTTGGTAACCTGTTGACTTCCCTCACACCGCTGGAGGCACGCCTGCCTGCACTTCTTTCCTGCAGCTCTCCCAGAAGAGTTCCTGTAGTGGTCCCCAGCGTCTGGTGGCCCACACCAGGCTGCAGGGTCTCCACACCAAGTCCCCAGCTGGGCAGCAACCCCCTCCAAGCTTCTGGAAATAACATTTCTACATCGTGACCTCATACAGAAGGAAGCTCACCCTAAGCCTTCAGCTTCCCCACCCCTGAGCCACCCTGATGCCCGGCTGGGGTAACCTTGGTGAAGCGTGCTCAGGACTGACCCACGCCCCTTCCCTGGGCACTGCAGGTCACTGCAGTGCGAGCAGGGCAGCGCTAAGGCTGGAGATCTCATCGGGTGATTTTCATTGGGTTTAGGATGTATAGTTTACACACAGGAACAGCTCACAAGAGCGTCAACTTTTACAACACCTTTTCGAAGTCGCTGATGCAAATCCGCCCCTTTCAGGCAACTCTTTCGACTGTTAAAAGGTTTGAACCCCAGAGCTGTTGAAGCCATAAACGTTTATTTTAGTACTTGGTAATTCGAAACTATGGCCAAACAACTCGGAGCCCCTCTGAACACAATCGGCCTCCCTGTGGTTCACAACAGCATCACAAAAGCAAGCAGCACTCAGACACCGAGGGGAGGGAAGGAATTACTGCCCTGGGGGCTGGTGTGAATGGCTCCATTTCTGGGCTAGGAAGCGCTGGAGAAGCTGCAGCCAGAAATGCAGCAGAGGGCCAGGCTGGAGAGGGACAGACAGGGCTGGAGAGGGACAGGACGGGGCTGGAGAGGGACAGGACGGGGCTGGAGAGGGACAGACAGGGCTGGAGAGGGACAGGACGGGGCTGGAGAGGGACAGGACGGGGCTGGAGAGGGACGGGACAGGGCTGGAGAGGGACGGGACAGGGCTGGAGAGGGACAGGACAGGGCTGGAGGGGGACAGGACGGGGCTGGAGGGGGACAGGCAGGGGAGCCCCAGACTCCCTGCCCACCCAAATACTTCTTTCTCCTACCCCTCTCCCAGCCTTTGGCTGAGTGTAAACACCCCCGGTGCTTTGGGATGGTGATTTAGGACTTTCTGGTGGCTTTGGAAAGGAATTGATCATCCCAGGCACAGCACAGACTGGGAAGAGTCAAGAGAACGTAAAACCTGCTCTCATATAAGGGGATCTTTATAAAATTCCAATTACTTGCTGGCGTGTTACCTAAGAATCCCTGAGAGGTAAGAGAAATTGCTCGCTGTGAGGCCCGGGGTAATGAAATTACAAATCCTTTCATGAGTAAGCATGTGCTAGAAAGCCACGTTTATTTGGCCTACATATTTGAAACTGTTCAAAAGGTTATTGTCTCACAAAATCTGGATCAGGAATTACTGCTTATACTTTCCTTTCTCTAACAAGGAGCTATACTGAGAGTCAGTTTTAATTCCTGGGTGATCGATTAGAATAACAGACACATTACTGCAAAGAAGTCTCATTTAAATTCTGTTTTCTGAAGGAGTATCAATGATGCATACAAAAAAAATACACTCTCGGATACTTACTATAAATAACCAGCAAATGGAGTCCCCTCGAGAAACCTGGTGAGCCCAACAGCCTCGTCTGTTCAAGTGGGTAATTAATTTATACAAGAAAACTCCCACCTTATTCCCATACGTTGTCAGCAGCACGTTTGAATTTCAGAACTGAGATTCAGTGCTCTTGTTGCAAACCCTGGATGGAGCTGACTCTGCATAAATCATGATTTTTACCTCCACAGAACAGGTACATGAGATGGGTTTTCAAAGGCATTTTGGTGCCATCCTAGGCTGGGTGCCCAACTCCAGCTGTACCATGCAACAATCTGAGATTTAAACTACCCCAGCAGCCCGGCGTGGAATGCACCATCAGCCCAGGGAGGCCTGACTGCACCTCTCTGTCCCACCAGAGCTGCGTGTGGGACAAGAACAGCCCAGGGAGGCCTGACTGCACCTCTCTGTCCCACCAGAGCTGCGTGTGGGACAAGAACGGTGCTCCTCAGAGGGCATTCAGTGGAGGCAAGGCTGGCAGGAGCTGCAGGAGCACACCTCTGTCCCACCTGGCAGGCTGTGCCTGCCTGTCGTGGTCCCCAGAGAGTCACACTGAGGGCAGCAGCTGTCACCTTAATTTTATCAGTAACGCAGGAAGGTGGAGAGCCACCTGCTCACACATCTCTGTTTGCGAGGCTGGCAGGTACTGGGGTTTGAATAGAACAGAACTCAAGATCTGAGCATTTCTTAAATGATTTAGGCTCTTGAAAGTTGGCAGACAGCTGACTGTGCCAGGCTACACGGCTTTTAGCAAAGCATGGCGCCCAACCTTGGCATTCTGCATACCAGGCTTGTGCCTGTGCCACTGCACAGATCTCTGCAGCTTTCCAAAGGATCATCTAAACTATATTCTCTAGCTGAAGACCACGAGTTCAGTGCACAGCTACGGCTGAAAATGCCCTTTAAGATAAGGAGGCAAACAGCCCCATGCAAGCCTGACACAAAAGTATTGGTGGCCAGGAGCTCACGACCTGTGGTCACAGCTCTGTTTCAGAAGGAGGATGCTCTGGGGGAATGGGAGAAGGACGGTGGTGAGGAGGGTTTGGGCTCCATGGGGAATTCCAGCAGAGAAGAACATCCCCAGGGCAGAGCCTGCAGCCCTGAGAGGCGCCCTGAAGCCCAGCCAGCTGGAAAACAACAGCAGGACCTGACCCAGAGCAGCTCCCAGAACAGCCAGGCAAGCAGCCGCCATGTCCCAGCACGTCCAGAGACATCCCCCAGGCACAAACCCCAAAAGGGCAGCGGCACTGACCCCAAAAGCACGGCCCTGGCTAGGACAGGTCCGGAATTCAGCTGCTGCCTGCCTGGCCTGGGGGCCCCAGCAGCCCCCCAGCCTGCTCCCACCCCTCCGGGGGCTCTCCAAGCACAGCACACAGAGCTGATGCTGCAGGAGGCAAAAGCTGAGGCTGCCGAGAGCCAGGACACATCTGGCTGAGCCTGCAGATTGGATCCTCTGGCTGCTGCGCACTGCAGGGTCTGTGAACAGTTACTCTGAGTGCACTCCCCACTGTCCTTTGGGCAGGTTTGGGGTTTCCCTGCACCCTCTGCTCACAAGTCCGTGCCTGAGGTGACAAGGTGTGGGCTCAGCATTTCTGAGCCTGAATTTCAGCTCACTGACCACTGCTGGCTCCTTTCCCAAGGGAAAGCTGCCAACAGTTTCTCTTTCCAAAACATCTCTCTCCGTTTCTCAGCACAGGCTCAGCAAACAGTGTTCCCTTTGCCAGAACAACTGTCCCAGGGGTTGTTTCCTATTCCTGAACCAAAGGAGAGCAGTGTCAGCGCCATGGAGCAAGAACAGACCTTTTTACACAGCGTGTTCTAAAAGAAACTGTTGGGATTGTAAATAAAGCTTCTTTCTCTGCTGGCAACTCCATGGAGTCAATCTATTTCATGTCCTACCATGACAGACAAGGGAAGGGGTGCAGGGAACTTATGTTTTCATCCTGTATCTGTAGGAGAGATTAATTTTTCTTTCAAGTCTGACTAATATCTTCACTCCCCCTCCACCAGGGGCTCAGGAGCCACTGAAGACACAAGATGTATGTGTTTTATTACTTGGAGCATATGGAGCTACTCCCACGAATCACAACCATGTCGATTAAAGCAGCAGAAGGGGTGGAAACGCTGCTGGCCCATGGCAAGAGAGAGCCCTCATTCTTGGAGAGGGTGCTGTAGCTCCATGCAGACCTTCCACCCCTGGCCCTGCTGGGAATGGGAGGCAGAGCAGGGGCTGCCTGGCCAGGTCCCACCTGGACATGGTGTGGTGGCACCAGTGCAGGCTCCCAGAGCATGCAGCAGCTCCGTGGGGCAGGGAAGCAGCAGCCTCAGAGCCACAGCAGCATCTACAGCCAGCCAGGGAGTTCTGTGCTCCCACGGGACATTTATTTTTCATTCCCACCTCTGCAATATTTAAAGGAAATCACAGGTACCTCAGCTGAGGGGAAAATGGCACCCAGTGATTCCCAAGCCTGCTTCTGTGAGCTGAACAATTCATGCCTGACGTGCCATCCATCACATCTTGCTCCAGGCACCTCAGCCTAATCCACCCCCCAACCAGAGCTGTCTCAGCCAAGCAGTTCCCGGTGATCACAGACTGCAAATCACCCAAGCAGACTCTAAAATCCAGTGCTTAGCTCTGCTGATGGACACTTTCACCCCAACAGACTTTCTCGAACCCTCTCACTGAAAATTTCTGGGTCCTCCACCCTTTTATCCTTTTTTGAAAGAAAAAGAAAAGGCAATTTAATTTTTAAAAACAACCCCTTCTTTAAAGTTACTCCAGGAAACAGGTTCTTGTGTGTCAGTCCTAACTCAGGCCCATGTATCATACACAGCCTGGTGCACGGCTCAGATTTTGAGGTAGGCTGGAGCAAATAAAAGGGAAGTCAAAGGAAAAGGAAAAAGCTGCCATCTCCATCCACAGACCTGGCACACCTTCTGTCTGAACAGCCACCAGCTGCTGCTTGCGTTGGGACTCAGAGCTCCAGATCTGCTCTCCTCCTCCCGTCTGCCTGAACCTTCCCCAGGAGATGGACTGGACAGCTCAAGGTTTAAGGGCTACCGGCACAGCCCAGGAGCAATTCCACTGCCTAGGGACTCACCAGGATTCCCTGAGCACCCTCCAGCCGAGTCTCGTGAGAACATTCTGTGCCACATCTTGAGAGAGGAGGTACTGCTCTTGATTTGATGAGAAATGAATTGCAAAGATGAACTGCATATGTGCTAATTTACAGCGATGAAGTTTGCATTCATTACGGTAATGAGCATTGCATAAAGTGTATAATCAACATTCCCTGCAGATGTCAAGAGGAATCCAGAGGCAGGGAGGAAATACGTATACTTGCCACAGCTGATCATAAACATCATAAATTTCCAGCCCCCAAAAAAACATAAAGCAAGAGAGAGCCCTTTTTCTCCCTGCCAGTGCCCAGGGGTATTTGAGTATATCTCTCAAGGTTCTTGAACTAATGAGCTTAGACAGGCTTTCAACCATGAGGTAAATATTACAAGTGCTCTAAATATTTTTATTTAGAAAGCGAAAGCACAACTGTTTCACTTCCTTCCCAGAAGAAGACAAAAGCTACAAATGTGATTACACTGAGTTGGTAACTGGAGACAATTAATTAAATCCTTCTGTGTAGAGGAAGATGTTTCTTTAACATCTCAACGGAAGTCAAAAGCAAGTGATGGAAGAAAAATGCCAGAGCTTAGTAAGTCATCATCTGAAATAAAGTTAAAATACCCGAAAACCCCATCCACTGTCTGTGAAACCAAAGCAAGGTGGGCAACAGTGAAATGGAACCTGCTCTGTGAACCCAAACCCAAGCCATTTCTTGGGTGGAGGAAGGTTGGTGGTGGTTTGATTGGTTTCAAGGCCATGGGCAGCGGTAAGAACAACACAGCAGAGCACAAGCACCAGTTCCATCACGAGTAGGAGCTCTGCAGACACCCACACAGCAGCAGTTCTTTGACGCAGTTCGTCACACACACACAGTCACACACTCACACTTTGATCAGAAGGCATGAACTAAAACTCTCTTTATTTGAAAGTCTGACTCCATATATAGTATCTCTAAAAAGGCCAGGGACTGGGGGAGAAGGCTGACACCTCTCCCCATCCCGTTGGTCAGGACAACTGTCCGTCAGCTGTCCATAGCTCTAAGACAAAGAATGAAAACTGCCTTGAAAACTACAATAACATTGGCCACTGTTTACAGACCAGAGCGTGAGAAAGAACCCAAAACATGAAACTGAAACAGAAGAGAAGGCTGAAAAAATCAGGGCGACAGTTCTTACCTTCTGGCAGCCTGGGGTTGGCGTGGATGGAGTTGGGGTCCCCGTCCTCCTCGGGGTGGTAACGGTACAGCGTCTGCGACTGCTTTGGGGCGGACTGGCTGCGCTCTTCCTTCAGAGCAACAGGAGGAGAGGTTGTCGCGCTGAACTTCACCTTGGGAAACTCATTCCCCTCCAGGCCCTCGCGGGACGATCCCGCAGGGCTCGGCTCCGTGGCGTTCGCCTCTTCCGAGCCCTGGTGCGTGCTGTCCTCCGGCTCTTCCTTCCTGGCGTGCTTCTTCGTTTTAGAGTGGGGGGCTCTTTCCTGCTCGTGCCTCTCTCTGCTCCCTTTGGGCCTCCTCTCCGACTCCCCCAGCTGCTGGGGCGCCCCGGTGGCGCGCCGCGGAGGAGCCCCGGTGGTGCCCTGCCGCAGGGAGGCCGCGGTGGTGCGGGGCAGCCTGCGGCGCTCGCTGCGCTCCGTGCCCTCGGTGCCGGGGTAGGCCGTGGCCGGCGCCGAGGGAGCCACGCTGGCCGCCACGTAGTCGTAGTCCTCGCCCTGCTCCTGGCTGAGGCTCTCCTGCTCCGGGCGGGACGAGTAAGCGCCGTACTTCTTGGGGGCCTCCACCTGCGTGCTGTCGCCCTCGGAGGCCTCCTGGTCGTAGCTGTAGGGATCGTCGTAGTGCCTCTCGGCCTCGCCGTCCTCGGCGTCCCCCGGGCTGGCCGTGTTGGAGGAGAAGGCGTCGCAGTCGGGCAGCTGGTAGCACATCAGCTCGCCGCCGGCGTTGGGGCAGTGGCAGACCTTGCAGGGCGGCATGTGGAAGGTGTGCCCCGCCACGTACTTCTGGCCCTCGTGCAGGCAGCCGATGCGGCCGCACTGCGGGCACCCGTCGGCCGGCACCACCGCGTCGATGCAGTTCGGCGGCAGCTCCGGGCACAGCATGAACTGGCAGCTGATCTTGCCCCCTCCCTTGGGGCACGAGCACTCGGTGCTGCCGAAGTCCACGAAGTAGGACTGCCCCTCGGGCACCTTGCCGTTGACGAAGCCCACGTTGACGCAGTCGTAGTACTGGTAGCCCTCGCAGGTGCAGCCGTGCTGCAGGCACGTGGCGCAGCACTCGCCGGGCTCCAGCACGTCCTCGATGCAGTTCTCCAGGGCCTGGCACTCGGCGCCCGTGCAGTCCCTCTGCGCCTGGCAGCCCCCCGCGCACAGCAGCAGCAGCAGGGCGCCCCAAGGGCCGTGCCGCCAGCTCCGGGCCCTGGCCATCGTGGTCCCGCAGGAAGGCGGCTCCGCTCCAAGCCCGCGCGCTCAGCCCTGGCTGCTCTCCTGGAAGGCCGGGGGCTCGCCTCCGAATCCGCAGCGCTTCCCTGAGTTACCTTTTCTCATAGATCCTGGAGTTATGAAAGAAAACTCTGTTAAAGACTGCGCTCGCAGGCACATATCCTGTTAAGCATTAGAGGTCTTTAAAAGTTGGGACGAAATCCAACATCTGGAAACCTAAGGACAAAAAAATTAATCCTAATGTCTTCCGAGCGTTGGAAGCACTAAGTTTGGAGCTGGATGCTTCTCCCACTCCTATTTTGAAAAAGAAAGGAAGAAAAAATGGTTGTGAATGTTCTGTTTTGAATCTGTTGACAAAACATACATATTTCAATAAAAAGAAGGCCCTTCTTTATACTTCAATGCCTTTTTGTTAATCTTCCCAGCTAAAAAGATTTTTTGGCAGAGAATAAGTAAATACACAGTTCTTCCTGTGCAGATATGAGCTTAAGATAATTATTCTTTATGTTTTAATTAGAAAGGCTCACATCTTAAGGAATTTTTATAGACAAAACTTAGCCTTGGGACGTGAGAATTTGTCTGTACACATGTTAAAACTCAAAATCTGGGTTTTTTTCCTGCCTCCTTCTCCCACTGAGCAATCTCTTGCACTTCAGTCTTCGGCAATAACAGTTATTTCCTTGCTCCAGCAGGGCTAAAATAGAACTTCTTTGTGCGTTGCGGTTACTCTGTGGTTACACATCGCATTAACTATCCTGTAATACATATTAAGGGACGGATCCTCTGCTCACAGAGGTTGGCACAGCTCCACTGCAGGACTGTGGTGCACAGAGGGATTGACTCCAACCTCACTGGGGGACATTTACAACAACTGAGGATGTGCCACCACTGGCAATCGCTTCTTTTAGTTCTGACAACACCAGCAGTACTTTTTAGTGAATTACTACACTATAAACTCAAAACATACATCTATACATACGTGAACTGGCATAGTAACACTTTGTTCAAGTGCCTTGAAGAAGAGAAAATGGTTTGCTTTTTAAGTACTAAGCCCTTTGAGCATCGAAAATTTCAAGGGTTAATCAGATGTTGTCCTCTATGTCAAAATTATGCCCACAAAGCTACACAATTAACACGGGAAACCACTTACAACAGGAAAACAACTTGCCTATGGAATTTCATAGAAATAGCAATCTGATTATTTTCCCAGGACCCCTCCCATCACCAAAAAAACAACAACCCTAAAACATTTATCTAGGGGGTAAAATACAGCCTCATCACCCAGAACAATGAACCACACACGCAACAGGAGCTGTGCCAGAAAATCCATTCAGAAAGATTTCTTCTCCCATTCAAAGGGGGCTTCCAACGAGCCTGCTCAGTCCCTCTGGCAAGAGGCCAGGCTGTGGGGAAAGCATGCCTGTTCTGATAAGATATGGACAAACTGTGCTAAGAATTTCCACAGCTCTGCCCAGGAATCCCGAATTACTTCAGTACCCTGTACAGAGACAGAATTCTTACAGATGGAGGTTTCCTACGATTAATTTGAGTATATTAGCTGAGTGTGCTAAAGGAGAGTGACTGAAGGAAAAATAAAATTGTCAGAAAATACAGTAATGGCTTGGAAGAATCGCACTTTTTCAGAATTTCACTGCTCTCGAAACCAGGCTATTTCTCACGAAGGAGAATTTTCAGTGTGTGGTGCTGAAATTAATTCTTCAGAACGCAGCCTGGGAATTAATAATTCCTGCAGCTTTTCCAGGTAATCCAAATTTGTAATTGTTACATTGCTTTAGCTGGGAAATAATGAATGGGAGGACAACTAGAGATCATTTCTGTCAGGGGCTCGCAGCAGGGTTTGGTCACATCCCCTCCCATGGAACCTCCCTTAGGCTTTGATGCCTCAGTGCCTCTGTTCCCTGGGCAGAGCCCATGGGGAGGCAGCTGAGCTCAGCTCTGCCCTGCCCATCTCCCCTCTCCACGCCAGGCTTCCCAGAGAGCCCCAGCAGGCATCGGGGTGCCAGAGGCACAGGTGTGTGCACCAGCAGGGCCAGGCACCACCTGTGCGACAGGTGAGGGATGAGCTGAACAGCCCTCAGCCCAGCCAGCCTGTGCTGGGGCACAGCTCCAGCTGAAGGGTTCCCCAAAGCTCCTCAGGCACGCACTCAGACTCCCCAAAGAAAGCCCAGTGGTGCCTGTGCTGAAGCAAGAGGCAGAAAGCAGTCACCACTCCCAGGAGAGTGCTCAAGGACGGCGGAGGGTTCATCACAGGACAGCCTTTGGTGAAAGCAGCTGCTGCCCTGTGCTGTCACCTCCTGCCCCCCTCACCCACAGCTGCGTCTATCCAAGGGGTGGTTTGCTTGTCTGGGTCACCCCCTGTGTTCCACCCTTGCCTCTCACCCACGGAGAGCCAGAGAGCTCCTGGCAAGCCCTGTCCCTGCCCTCTCAGTCCCCCCGTGCCTTTCTCTTCCCACATCCCTCAGCACTTGGGTTTTCGAGCTTAATCAATAGGGCTGAAACCCTTATAAACCCTTCCTCCGTGAATGACACCACAACCTTCCCTTCCCTCAGAGGCTCCTTGTTCCTGGTGCAATGACTCCAACAAGAAGTATCTGTGATTCCTTTAAACCACTGCATTTCCCCGTGCTTTCTCCATCTGTTTCCCACACCCATCACTCCCCCCCAGCCCATAAACTCACAGATCAAAGAAGCAGCCTCTACTTTGGGCACAGAGAAAACCCTCTTTGAGGGAAGCGGAGGCATGGCTGCTGAGCCCCCCTGAGCCCCGTCCCTGTACAGAGAGCTGTGCTCCTGCCAGCCCCTGCAGCTGCTGTGCTCCACCTCTGCATCCCTGCCCTTCCCCAGCCCTGCAGCTCCTGTGCTCCACCTCTGCATCCCTGCCCTTCCCCAGCACTGCAGCTGCATCCCTGCCCTTCCCCAGCCCTGCAGCTGCTGTGCTCCACCGCTGCAGCCCTGCCCTTCCCCAGCCCTGCAGCTGCTGTGCTCCACCTCTGCATCCCTGCCCTTCCCCAGCACTGCAGCCGTGCATGGGGACAGCAGCTCATTACTGGGGAACGGCAACAAAAGCTGGAGCTCTAAATAAAGGTGTCTGAATCAAGAGGATAAAAGCCCACACTATCTCTGCAGGCTAGGGGAGTTTATTACCAGCAGATGTTATTGGAATAATTTGTTTCCATTAACTGTTTTCATGCTTTCCTTAATGTCCTTTAACACAACTGGGGCACTACACAAGGGCTTCACTAAAATGACAATTGGTTCTTTGTACTCTCACCAATGTCCTTCACCCACTCTTACCAACGTCACTGACTTCTGCTGTTCCACTGAGTGACAAATTAAGCCCTGTACACCTAAAATGAAACTCTTTCAAGGGCTCTGTTGAAAGCTTTACAGAGATCTACAAGGGAACCATGTGCCACCCGTGCCAGCCCTCACTGCTTCATGTCTCAGGAGAATTCCATTCGTGTCCATGGTGGAATTTCCTAACCTGTATGTCCTGCTCCGCTCTGGTTCACGGGCTGGCCCTGTTGGCTTTACTGGGTTTTACTGGGCCATTATTAAAGAAGTTGTTGCCATTCTCATGCTCATAAAACCTCCTGAGCAAGCAGGAGTGCCCCCGCAAGAGAGGGGCAATGCTCTGGAGTGAGAGTGGGTCCCTGTGATTCTACCCAGGCTAACGTGAGGTAAACCAGCAGAACACAGAGGAGGGTCACACTGCTGCAGTTCCTTATGCCTCTTTAAAAAGTATTCCTAGGAAAGGCAGAGTAAAGACACATTGTGGAAAACCAGCTTTTAAAAGCGTCCAAATAAGCATGAACTGCAGGCACACATCTTCCTGCAAAAGGGAAGCAGATGAACCCAGTATCTGTGTGATGGGACATCCAAGGCTAACAGCAGCAGCCATCAAAACTATAACTAGTCCTGGCTGAAAAACCTCATATTCCTGTCTCCTGGCAGGGGAATAAAACAAGATTTCAAGATGCTTATTTCAATTCGGTTTGGGGCCAAAAAGTTATAAATTTTGACATTTTTGCAAAACAATATACTCCAAGTGATTTACTTCAATCAAAGCCATAACATAAAACCAAAAGGAAGAATGTTGACTTGATTAAAATTGTTCAGTCGTATTACTCGAAAATGTTGATGAAACCAGCGTGCTCCCACAGAAGATCCAGACATTTTAAATGTGCAACTTTTTTAAATTAAGAGGAGCATTTTATTGGGAGATTCTTTTTCCAGATGGTTTCATTTCAGGGCTGAACCAGAAAGCTTATTCTAGGTAAGCAGAGGTGACAGGAGGCACTCTCCTTCAAAGATTTCACACAAAGACAACCTCCCTGTGTGAAGGGGGCCCCAGAGACATGCAGAAGGTGGGCACATCTGGAAGAGAGACCACAGCAGCAACAGCATCCTGTCCAATGTTCACTGAAGAGAAGGAGGCAGCCCTTTATAAACAAAAAGCAGTAAAGAGAATAAATCCAGTGCCCTGTAGGAGAACCCGCTGACTTCCACCTTTAAGACATAGCTGCGATTTCACCAGTGGCAGCTCCCTGTGAAGGGGCTCAGACAGAACCATTCTTTTCTCTGTCCCACCCCTCAGTCCCTGACTGAATTGCCATTTTCGGGGATGACAGTAGCAGGAATGCTGGATCGATCTGTGTCTCCTTTTGGGAGTGAGCAGGGCCAGGTGCCAGGCTGACGCGGGAGCAGGAGGTGGCAGCCGTCTGTGCAGTCCCTCCTGCGCTGGGCACCGGGAGCAGATGCCCTGCTGGGCGTAACTGGGGGCAGCCCCACGAACCCGCACCTAGGGCTCAGACACACAGAGGAAAACCCTGTGGGAAAGCCAGCGCAGCGCTGGCACTCACCCCCAGTGCACAAAACAAGCCCATCAGCCCGCAGAGCTGCCATGAACCATCCCCCTGCTTTCCCAGGGCCAGCTGGCCGGAATTGGCTCTGCAGGTCCCAAACACAGCCCTGCCCTGCGCTGCTGAGCCTTCTGCTGATGCTCAATCCCGTCTCACGGCGGGGAGAGCTCTGCAGAAAGCGGGGCAGCAGGCAGGAGCACACGTGCACACCCAGCCCGAGGAGCAAGGGGAACGCTTCACCCCAGCCTGAGCATTTTCACACCTCTCCCCAGCCAGGGTTTTGGGCTGCTGCAGCTGCCAGCAGCTCCTCGCTCACTGCCTGCGGTCACGGCTTACACTGAGCGAGGAAGAAGGGAGGGGACGGAAGGAAATAACAATTTAAAAAACAATCCCTTTTAAACGCAAGAGAAAATGGAAACCTGCGAGAGCATCTGAATCTTGTATGAAAACCAGAAAAAAACCCCTAAACCCAGTAACTCCTGACTGGGCTGTGCCAGCCCATAGATTAGATCTTCCTTTCACACCCTCTCGGTCCGGAAACTTGTGATCTCACCAGGCGCTGGAAGGGATTGCTGCTGGAAGGGAAGAGAAAGATTGCTGCTGGAAGGGAAAGGATTGGTGCTGGAAGGGAAGAGAAAGATTGCTGCTGGAAGGGAAGGGAAAGGATTGCTGCTGGAAGGGAAAGGAAAGGATTGCTGCTGGAAGGGAAAGGAAAGGATTGCTGCTGGAAGGGAAAGGATTGGTGCTGGAAGGGAAGAGAAAGATTGCTGCTGGAAGGGAAAGGAAAGGATTGCTGCTCTCCTCGCAGAGGGAACTGCAGGGCTATTCAGCGGGAGG
Organism: Donacobius atricapilla; assembly: GCA_013397315.1. Taxonomy (NCBI): domain Eukaryota; kingdom Metazoa; phylum Chordata; class Aves; order Passeriformes; family Mimidae; genus Donacobius; species Donacobius atricapilla. Next base: position 55,216 of record WBMY01009754.1, on the reverse strand, counting down.
ATGAATGAAAAGGGAGAGGTGTTTCCATCACTGCTCTTATGCAACACTCAGGCCCAGGGCCCATCATCTCTGCCTGCAAATTAAAGCAATTTGAGCTGAGCTGAATCCCTGTGCTGGGCAGAAGGACCAGAGGGGTAGGATAAACCTCAGGGCAAATCCCAATCCAACGAGCTGCTTTTTGTTATTGAAAGTAAAGCACGCTGGAGTTGTCAACGCTCTGGTTCTTGGCTAAACAAGCCCGTGTTCAGGAGTCATAGCTTTTGCAGGCAGTTTTCCTCAGCTTTGTTTTCAATGAGGAATCAGTTATCATTAACCCACTTTTCATGGAAAAGCTTTTAAAAGCGGACATTTGGGAGTCTGGAGGATTTTTACTTAATTCAACAGCGAACTCAAGAGGAGGCAAATGAGAAGAAAGCAGGATGCGATCAAAACTCACAGCGCCTCTCGAAAGAACTCTGACAAGAACTCCCTTCCCAAAGAAGCTCTCTCGGGCAGAGATGCTCCAGAAGCTTTCCAGGCCGTGCCCCACACTCAAACCCAAACAGGAACCTGACACTGCAGTAATGGAAAAGCATCAGCCCGGGTATTTCAGCTGGAGCAGCCAAGCATTAACAGGAGTGACCAGGCAGCTCTGGGACTTACCTGCCAGAATGTGCAGCATTTAAAGGCTTTTGAAGTCCTGGAGAGTGACGGCAGCCTTTTTCCAAGGGAATGACAGAGCTAGGGAGAGGAGAATCATGTCTTGGGGCTATTTGTCAGTGCTCCCCTTCAGCCCAGCCAGCCCAAAACAACAGGGCAGGTACTTGGATTCCAGAGGAGTGAATTCTGTCATTGGGAGTCGCCGTGCAGCAGATCCAGAGTGACTCAGTGGGAGCACGGCAGCTGCCAGAGAGAGGAAGGGCTGCCATGGGACACGGGGAGCTCAGCACAGGGACCAGAGCAACGGGGACAGGGCCAGGGCTCTGCCACGGGGACCCTGAAAAACCCACCATGGGGTCCCTGAAAAAGCGACTGTAGAATCCCTGACAAACTGGCCATGGGGTCCCTGAAAAACCAACCATGGGGTCCCTGAAAAACCAGCCACAGAATCCCTGACAAACTGACCATGGGGTCCCTGAAAAACCAGCCATGGGGTCCCTGAAAAACCAACCATGGGGTCCCTGAAAAACCAGCCATGGGGTCCCTGAAAAACCCACCATGGGGTCCCTGAAAAAGCGACTGTAGAATCCCTGACAAACTGACCATGGGGTCCCTGAAAAACCAGCCACAGAATCCCTGACAAACTGACCATGGGGTCCCTGAAAAACCAGCCACAGAATCCCTGACAAACTGACCACGGGGTCTCTGAAAAACCAATCATAGAATCCCTGACAAACTGACCACAGGATTCCCGACAAAGTGACCACAGGATTCCTCTCCAGACAATGCACAGGAGGCTGAGCAAGTCCTGGCAGCTGGGCCAGCTGCTGCAGAAGGAGCCAAACTCTTACACTGCAGTGAAAATAAATGTGTTTGCTATTGATACACCTTTTTTTCTCTTCTTTTTACATCACCAAGTTTCAGGTGACTATATACACTCCTCAAAAACACAATTAAATAATCCAGCCATTTCCACACCAGCCAAAGAAATCTGGGAAAAGATTAAAGCAAACTCAGCAACAGCCACTCAAAAATGTTTCCCAAGGCACAGCCAACAAAAACTTGTCAAAGCTCATAAGTTATGAACTAATTTGCACAGGGAGAGCTCTTTTGGCAGCAGGCAGGTCCTTGAGCTCCACAGCACCTCGAGCAGCTGCACACATGTGGAGACAGCCCAGAGATGGGGCAGCACAGCTCCCAGGTGCCAGCGCCGGGCTCAAGGCTCAGGTGAGCACTCTCAGTACTCGAGGCTGCTCTGGTAAGTGAAAGAAAGAATTTTCTCATTTATTTCAAGAGCTGTGCTCCTCCCTTCCCTCTCAGGAAGGAAGGAATGCCTAGTTTTCCCAAGATGTTCCCTATTATTTAGGTATTTACCATTTCCCACCAAAAATAACTCAGGCACAACCCCTGCACAATCTCATGACCATGCCCCTCAGATAGATCCTTTCAAGATGCTGGACTAGATTTCTCTCTGCTTCCTTTCTCTAATCTCCCTCCAGGATGCTCCAGCCCCCTGTCCCATCCCAGTTTTACAGAGCTGCCATTTGCAGGGCTGCAGTGCCTCTCACCAAGGAAAGAGCCTGCTGCAGCCTCGGGGACAGCGCATGCAAACCCTGAGATGTCACTCCCACTCCCTCTGGGATCCCCTCTCCCCATTTCTCCTTTCCTCCATGAAAGAACTCTGATCTCCCCGTTCCTCCTTTCCTCCACGAAAGAACTCTGATCTCCCCGTTCCTCCTTTCCTCCACGAAAGAACTCTGATCTCCCCGTTCCTACTTTCCTCCACGAAAGAACTCTGATCTCCCCGTTTCTCCTTGCCTCCACGAAAGAACTCTGGTACCACTTAGACCTCTCTGTAAGCAGCAGATTTAAGTTTTGGGTTCGTTTCTTCTTCGTAATCCAGTCTTCCATCACACCCTTGGAACCCTGCTGCCCTAAGCAGTGACAGGAATACAGACCTTTTGTTGGGAAATGTGGTGGTTGGAACATCTGGGCACTCCCCACCTATTTCAGGCAGCTCCTTCCAAACAGCTCTAACTGAAAATTCCCCCACCCCCATCTAAAACCCAAATTAGGCCAAAGAAAGCCGACCATTTAACTGACAGCTTAGCAAGTGGCCTTTCCTGCCCTGTGCACTGCCGTGTGGCAATTTGGAAATAATTACCAGGGCTTGCACCCAGGGAAGGCTGAAGGGAACTGCCAGGCAGCTCTGCTCGCCGTACCTGTGAGGCCACAGCCAGAGCAGCGGGGCTGCCTGCAGCCTCGGAGTCAGGAACTGGGTTGGAGATTCTCCAGAGGAGCTCAGAGGGGTTCACTTCAGCCTGCCAATTAATTCCACATCAGTGTCGAAGCAAAATGTCAATACAGCGAGTTTGTGGCAAATCATTTTTTCCGTAATTGCGCCCTGACTTTGTCGCTATCATGATTAATGGTGAAAGGCTCGCTGCTGGGCATTGAAAAGTGCCCAATTATTGAGCATTTGCCCATGTATTCTTTGGTGTGAAGAAAAGGAACTCAGACTCGTCTCAGCATTCGTGCACATGCCTTCTCAACCTCCATGGACTGCAGACAAAAGCATATCTGGTGTATGGACTGGACGTGGCACGAGGCATATTGCCAATTATAAATTAGTAAAATCCAGAAAAAGCAGCAGTGACCATTCACTGGGAACAGTTTCCTCTCATATGGTGACAAAAGCAAGCCCGTATCAGGGTTATTATATATAGCAATTAAATCCTTCAGCTAAAGCAAAAAATTATTATTTTAATGGAGGAAAAACTAGAACACTTGGTTAAAATGTTCTCATAGAAATGTTAATTACCACAGGCATTAAACAAATGGAAATCAAAGCCTACCATTTGTCGAGCACTTTGAAAAGTTTTAATGCAAAAAAAAACCCAAAAAAGTGCTGGAAAGAAACCTGCAATTTTTCCCCATGAATGAAAGTAAATCCCTGTAAATGAAGCTGCATCCATCATGCTGCTAATCAGTCAGCAGCCACAGATGTAATCCATCAATCCAAAGTGTTCCTGCACAAACTTTCCATGAAAGATAATGGAATTAATTTCGTTTGGTGGGTACCAAACTGAAAAGGAGAGGAGCCTGTTCTGGTATTCCATCTCAGCGCCCATTGTGCAGAGACAACAAAAATTCCAGGTGGAGAGAGCAGAGGTCGCACGTGCATTCCCTCCATCTTCCAGCTCCATCCCTCCCTTCTGCCTGCAGCAGAGGTGGAATCTGTATCTCGGCTCCCTTCCTTTGCTGGGGAACAGGTCCCAGTTGTCCAGGGGTAACCTTAATTTGCAGAATAGTTTCCTGGAGATAGGAGCACGGGTTTTTCCTGTTTCTGCACAGAACCCCAAGCTGGCACTCTCAGCTGCTGAGTGCCCAAGTGCACCGAGGCAGCTTCTGCCCTCAGATGCGCGAGTGCACTTCTTGCGTTCAGAACAATTTGTGGTTCTGTACCATATTCAATCTACAAACCAGCAGGAGATTGGAAAAGCAACCCTGGTTTATTTTGTAGATTACACATTACATTTTCTAATACCACAGGAAGATAGGCCTGCTGTGTTCAACCCAGACTCTTGAATATTTTAAGTTACTGATATCACGCAACGCAAGTAAACCCATGATCACTTGCAACTACGGGCGGAATATTCAAAACAGAAATCCCAGCAAACCAGATGGTACTGCATTAACAAAAAATGCTGATTGAATAATTGTACATGTTACCTTATAGACATGCACATAATTTAAACAAGAAACCTTTTTTTCCTTTAACATCATCTTGGTTTTGTTGACAACACACTGACCAAACAGTAAATTCAACCCGATTTTCATCACAGCAAACAATACTTCACCTAAAGTATCAACTAGTACAAACAATTTGTTCGGTCTTGGCACATTAAAATACATATTTATGTTTTGGTCAATGATCTTCTGGAAGGGAAGGAAACTATTTAATTTTCCAGCTGAGGAAATCCTATGACTGTAAAGATAATTAATACAAGGGGAAGTAAATAATTAGTACAAGGAGAAATGAATAATTAGTACAAGGGGAAATGAATAATTAGTACAATAGAAGAAGAATGAGGTTGTAGTCCCTCTTTCCACATTAGTTATGCACAGCCCAGCACACGACTGAGAAGGAAAATTAAGACGGAAAAGTAACTAACATGAGAGATGAAATAAAATCTCCCAAGAGCACCGAATATTCGGCATTTAGAACAATAAAAGAAGGATGAAAACCCCACCAAGGGAAGCAGGGGAGGCGCACCGGGAGGCGTTCCAGCTTTCCAGCCTCGCTGTCCGCGCTCTCGGGGCCGGGCTGGGGGGCACCTGCAGAGAACCTTCCTGTGGCACGACCCTGCCTCACCCCGCCGGCACGGAGCGGCTCTGGCAGCCCAGCCAGACGTGGGCGGCCAGCTGAGCCAGCTGGAGGCTGCCACCACACAGCTCTGCCCTGGATTCCAGCGACTGGCCCCACGCCGGCGCCGCGCCGAAATCGGGCAGCGCACGCCGCGGCCTTGGGGATCCAAGGGACAAGGAACGAGAGCAGAACAGAGAGCTCCAAGGGTTTAAATCCTCAGAGGATGACTGGCGCGCTTCAACATCAGTTTTCTGGAATTCACCTCACTGATGAGGCTCTCTACAATCAGCGGAGGGGCGGGTAAGACTTCAGAGGGTAATTAATATCCCCAGTGAACTGCTTGGGATGGATGGATTGTCCCTCTGCTATGAGATTTACCATAGAATTCCAGGCTGGTTTGGGCTGCAAAGGACCTTAAAGATAACCCAGTTCCACCTTCCACTACCCTAGATTGCTCCAAGCCTGGCCTTGGACACTTCCAGGGGTGGGAAGTCCACAACTGTGCACCATAGAGAGCCTTTACATAATTAATTACCTTATTTTGGGGTAGATAAAGCTGCAGAGCCTGTGGTTTTTCACTTTGCAAAGGGGAACTCTATGGGCAATATGAACAAAATTTACAGAACTGTAAGGACCACAAATAAACTGAGGGGGATATTCCTTCACCAAATGTGGACCACAACAGTGCAGAGGCCAGGGATGAGGAAGCAATCATTCCCTTGGAGGTCAGCTGGGAGAATCCCAGCAGAACCCTGAAAAAAAATGATGGATTCCACCATTCCAGCAGCTCATCCAAAGGAATGGAGAAGGGAAGTGGTGCAACATCCCACAGTTCTGCCATTCCTCTGTTTCACCTGTAAGACAAACATCCGTGAGGGGTGCAAGGCGTGCATCCTGATGGAAATGCTCCTCTCAGGAATGTGGGGGTGGCCACACTGTATGTGGGCACAGGAAGGACTGTCAGGATCTGGATTTTCAGGGTTTCCATGCCCTTCTCAGAGAGCCAAAGCTCCATAAATCAAACCAGACATAAAAATAACGTGCTCCTGTCAGAACACGGCGACCACGTCACACCCTGACCACTGCCTCCAAGGCTTGATCAATGAGATTTCCCTTTTGGGATGTTTCACCAAGTGCTCACCTTTAAAATAGTATTAAGCAGCACCTTTCCACATTACCTTCCAATCTGTACTACCACCTCAGCCCACAGGCACTGTTCTTCCTTCAGGAGGAGATTTTGGGTTGTTTGACTTTATCTTGTTTACTTTACACAAGCGCTATTCCTTTCTTACACATGGATATGATCTGTTGAAGACCTGGAACATTTTATCCCATAGCAGAACTCATTCAAAAGTACCATCTGTTCTTCCTGCAGGGGCACAGTAATGCCAGAAACTGTTTAAGATTCCATAAATTAGGACCATATAATGGATAGCTCACTGTTAAAGTGAAGCAAGGCATCGTTTGGAACCCCATGACAGACATTTTGCTGGGGGTTTTGCCTTAAAAATAGTATCCAATGTATTATTTTTGGTTTGCTTTTAAAACTTCACATTGGACATTAAACAGCAAAGGTGAGTGACAATGTGACTTTAACGTCTGGCTTAATCCCCAACAGGCTCCTGTCTAATAACTTCAGGGAGAGAGAGACCCAGAGCGGGCCACTGGGTTTTAACAAATTCCCTGCAACACCAAATTCTGTTCTCCTTTCCCCTGGTGTGTGCCTGTTTCATCTGCAGGACACGCTTCCTAAGAGAACTGAACTCAATCTTCAAGTTTAAGAGCCATTAAGATGTGATTTATTTGATAGATATTACTCTTACTGCACTCACACACAGCTCCACACTCTGCCTTTCGCTCACGGGGAAGAAACCCCGGCCAGAAATGAACTGCCATTCGCCATTCCTTTCTACACCCCAATGCCAAGACATTTCATCACTACAAAGCCTGGACATAAAGCCCTGCTATGAGTATGTATCATCTGAGTCAACACTAGAACAGCCTTCAGCTGCCATTCATACAAGAAAACCACAGAATAAAGAAGGGTGGGGGGAAAGAGAATCACAGCAAAACCCCAGAACACGCACAAAAGAAATCAGGAGTGTTTAAGTGGAAAGAAATGGCTCTGCTGCCCCCCGAGTGGGACGCGGTGGCCCCGTGCCCAGCTCCTGGGGCTCTCCTGGGCCAGGCAGCCCCTGTCCCCTGTCCCCCACAGCTGCGGGAGCTGGGCTCCAGCAAATCCATGCCAACTCTCACTCCTTGGAGCAGGAACCCAGCCCGGGGCACCCCCGAGACACCAACCAGCACACTGCCCTTGCAGGCTCCCAGGGACAGCAGCGATCACCTCAAAACTCCGGCATTTCAGCCCAGAAGGTCGGCACGGAGGACCCCGAAACTGCGTATAATCATTGCCATCTCCCTGGGCAGCTCGCGCACCGCTACAATAAAATCCACAGAAGCAAAGCACTTTTAGCCCAGCCATTCCTAATCCCAGGGACAATGCCCATATTTTTCCATCACATCAGATCCTGGAAGGTGGGGGAAGGGCAGGAGTGAGAGGAGAGGGGGAAATGCAACTTGAGAAGTGGTAAGTGTGTCAAAATCTAAATTACTTGGAGATATTTTGCAGCACAATCCTCCTTTATGCCCGTGCAGCTCGGTTCATATGGCTCACATTCAGCCTGTCACAGTGAATCATTGCTACTCCTTGACTTACATTAACAAAAACAAACCTAACTTTTCGCTCCAGCCTGTGAGGTAAAACTTTGAATTCAAAAGGCCAGAAGTGGCATTAAAAATAATTGTTTTTGTAAGAAGCTCACTCTGAGGAGAAAACAAATAATAATAATAAAAAAAAAAAAAAGCCCGTGAAGATCTGACTAATAGCACAAACACATGTGTTGCTTATGGAGCATTTTGCAAAAAAGCAGAAAGCTTTGTCCACGAGCAGCAAAGACTCAGCTTTAGCAGCCTTAACTAACAAAGCAAACCCACCCCTCTCTACTTAAGTCTTTAAACTGCATCAAACTGGAGATATTTAACAACAGCTTTAGAGCCTAAAGAACAGTTTAAAAGTAAATCTGGGAAACAAAGTACAAAAATCAAAGTGAAACCCAGCCAGATACAAGCTCTGCAAGGAGCAGAACACACAAGGCACGAAGCAAAGCCAGCACTCAGACAAAGTTATTTTACACTTCTCCCAGCAAATTTGCAACAAATGTCCGGTTAGGAAAGGTTTCTGCTGACCTGTGTTTGAGCAGCAATGCAGATGTGGCGAGTTCTCCTGTCACCTTTTGTTCCCAGCCATGTCAGCTGTGCTCTGCTCCAAGGGCTGCTCACACTCCCAAATCCCCTCTTCCAGCTCTATCTTAGGAACTGCCCAGATTTTGTAGTGTAATCTGAGCAGGGAAGTACCATGTGCCTATGATATGGTTAATTCACTTTTTACCCCCTGCAATGCTTAAGGAAGCTGCTTCACATTTCAAAGCTGAGCCCAGGGCTGCCTGACCCAGGTAGGGGCAGGGCAGCGCTGGGGCTGCCTCCTCCACCCCGCTGGGGCCCTAAAGTGGCTCCTCTCCCCCTGCCAGCCCCCAGGGGGTGCAGGGGCTGCTGAGCCCCTTGTCTCCCTTGCCCTGCGTGCCTGGTGCAGCAGGGACTGCTGTCCCAGCGCAGAGGGGGCCAGCCCTCCTTGCGGAGGGCCACCACCATCCCCATGGCCGAGGCTCTTCCCTGGGGCAGCTCTGCTGAGAGCCCTCAGGGGCCAGCAAAGCTCTGGGCATCTGCCCTGGGAGCTCAGGCAGCGAAGATGTTACACGAGCTGGGCTGGAGGAGTCCCATCTGTTCCTCTCCAGGGCTGCCACCAGCTAAGGGATTACCAGCGCCCAAAGACCAAGCCTCTAAACTTTGTCAATGAACTCTCCTGCTAATGTTCTTCTGTTGTTATTGATCTGCTTCTGGTTCGAATTTGCAATCAGCATCGTGCTCGACCAGAACACTGCACTGAGAGAAGAAGGAAATGTCTCTTCTGCCCGAATTCTGCGCAGGGCAGAGTGACACCCACTGAGAGGCTGCCGAGCTCTGCACCACAGGAGGTGCAGAGAGGAGGGAGAGCAGAGCTCAAATCCTGTCACTGGCGCTGGCCCAGCCCCACGCTCAGGTGCCAGAGCCCGTGCAGACCCCAGGGGTGGCAGCCAGCACCAGCCTGGCACAGGCATTTCCCGAGCCCTCGGACTTGGAAAGGGTGAGGCGCAGGCTGGCGAGGGCTGTGCGAGCCCCCAGCTTTTGTGCAGGCAAATTCCACGTAATCCCAGCATCAACAGCGCTAACCCAGGCCAGGGAGCCCCTCCTGGCAAGGGGAAGGGAGGTCTCTGCTGCTCCCTGCACCCACCCTGGGCGCACCGGGGAGCAGACAGAGCTGCTCTTCAACTGCCTAAGAGAGGGCCCCTGGAAGAGATTAAAGGGAAGAAACAGTCAGGGATCTCGGAAGAGGGAAGATGTAAGACAAAAAGATGGCAGAAAACAGAAAACCTTTGGGGGAACTTTAACTCTTGGCCAGCAGAGCAATTTCATGTAAGGAACCTGCTTTTTAAATCCTTGCCCTGGTATTTAACATCCACAAATGCCTTGCGTGGGATTTCTAACAACTGCATTCTGCATCTTTGAGCTTTCCTGTCTTCTAAAGACTCTTGGCCTTTATTCTAAAGCAAAGGTGAGAGCTTTATCTTCCCTGTTGCATAATTTACTAAACCCAGTTAAGTTTGACATTAGCATGTCGGTAAGGTGAAACTTGGAATAATGTAATGGACTATTTCAGAGAAAAATATGTATTCTTCAAGGATGAATTCAACATCTCAGCTCGGAAATTTGATCTTGATCAGTTGTAATGACAATTGCTTACAAAAAAAAGAGCAACGAAAAGGAAGTGAAGTGACCTCAAAGGTTAGGAATGGAGGCCAACAGTTGTCTCTGCTGATGGCTGTGTTTATCTCACAGAATCATGGAATGGTTTGAGTTGGAAGAGACCTTAAAGCTCATCCCATTCCACCCCCGCCATGGCAGGGACACCTTCGCTGTCCCAGGCTGCTCCAAGCCCTGTCCAGCCTGGCCTTGGACATTTCCAGGGATCCAGGGGCAGCCGCAGCTGCTCTGGGCACCTGTGCCAGGGCAGGGAATCCAGAGCCTGCCCCTCTGCCAGCCCAGGCACCCCCCAGCAGCACTCCATGGGCCTCCCCTCCCCACCCTGGCAGTCCAGGTGCCCCAGCCCCGAGGGGGTGGGTGCCCCCTGATTTCTGTGCCCCCCAGGCCCCGCAGGTGAGGCCAGGGCACAGCTGGCTGCAGGGAGCCAGCTCTTCACTGCCCGATTTCATCAGCCTGCGGAACAGGCTGTAATTCGCTGAAACGACGATTAATCAAATCTTATTTTCCTCTAAGGCAGCTAATGAACAGCCAATTAAGTGTCTCAGTAATTCTCAAGTAACAAAGGAATACTCACGGAGTGCCAACCCCCAGCTATTTATCAGCATGGCAGTGAAAGGCAGCCTGGCTGGAGGGGCAGCAGTGTGTGACCCCCACATCATCCCAAAGGCACCTTTCATTCCCCCCGGCAGGCCAACACCAGCCCCCCAGCCCTGC
>WBMY01009754.1:955-35286 GCA_013397315.1 Donacobius atricapilla | reverse complement strand
CCGGCCGTGAGCCCTCGGGCATGGGCTCCGTTCACCGGGAGCGTCCCGATGTCGTGTGTGCCAACAGCGACTGTTCATGGAAACCCCTCCCGGGACAAAGCAGAGACAAGTGCCTGCAGCGAGCACTGTGCCCTCGGGAAAGCATCCCTCCTCGGAGGGTCTCGGAAGAGCGCCCTGCTCCCCGCCAGCCGGGGCTGGGCCGCACGGAGCGGCCTCTCCTGCCCGNGCGCCGGCTGAGCGCTGCCGCGGAGCTCCGGCCCTGCGGCGGGCAGCCCGGGCATGGCACTGCGGGCGCTGCTGCGGCGAGGGGGGAGCCCTGCTGTGCCCCGGGCTGCAGGGAGCAGCAGCGCGGCAGGGCCCCCCAAGGCTGCCCCGGAGCATCCACGGCCCGGCTGCCAGCTCTGCATCTCCCAACAGCCCCGGGAGGCAGCAGAAGCCGCCGCTGCAGCCGCAGGTGGCGGCTCCCTGCAGCGCTTGGGCGCCTTCCTCCTCCTCTTCCTCATGGCAAAGTCAGCCTGGCGCAGTCTGGGACACTGAAAATGCAGCATTTTGAGGAGACTCTGGAGCTGGGGCCGGCTCTCGGCTCCCATTCACAGGCACGGCTGAAGCCCGCGCAGACAAAATGCGCGCACAATTAGGGAAAAGCAGCAGGGTGAGAGTTTCCATCTCTGAAATGCGGTATCCTGTCTCCGGCAGGGGCAGTGCTTGGGGAAGGGGGGCTGTGATGCTGTGTGATGCTGCGGTGTATGTGGGAAGGGGCCTGCCAGCTGCTGCTGCACGCCCTGAGGGACAGACCGACCTCACAAAATCATTCTGCAACTTCGGCCAGAGACAAAAACGGCGTTCACTTCGTAAGCAAACCATCAGCCCTCCCAAAATGTTCCTACACAGTCTTGAATTTCATCTGGAGGAAAAATGAAAGCCTAGAAAGAGCAGAGGGCTCTGGCTTCGCTCAGCCTCTGTGCAGATGCAGTGCGAGCACTGCTGCCCTGAAGGCAGGGCTCCAGCCCCCTCCCAGGGCGGGGGGCAGCCCAGGAGTGCCCCTTGCTGACCCCGTGCAGGGCAGAGGGGAGCAGCAGGGCTGGGGTCGCGCTTTACCTGGGCCGTGCCCGCATCTGCCACTCAACACCCTGAGCTGTGCGCTCCAGGGAGAGCAGGAGAGACCAGAGAGGCAGGACTGTGATAAAACTAAACCAGGAATTACAGGAGACTCCCAAAAAACACTCCAGCAGCTTTTCCCGTTAAAGCCATGATGCCCCAAGCAAGGTAAAGTCTGTAGGCAGGTTTAAATTCTCTCGCCAAACAAATTGATGCACTTGGGAGATACCTCAGCTTTCAGGCACCCAAATCCTTCCTCAGATCAAAGAGGGGGTGCAAGCTGCACCTCACCAGAGCACCACACGCCTGGATAAACTCAGGAAATCCTAAACCTACCCCCCAAATCGGAGCCCTGCGCTGGTGGCCTGTCCTCAGGCACTGCTTTCACTCAGTTTATCCAAGGTAAAAAATTACTGTTTCTGAGCCATATTTTTAACAACATAAGATCACTTAAAGTATTTTGCTTTGACTTCAAGTGACACTGAAGAACTAATACATCCAGGATTTAATGAAGTGAGGCTAAATGGAAATATCCATCATTTGTGAATGAAAGAAAACCGACAGCATTGTCTGGGGACTGAAAGGATGAGGCAGGTCGTGTGAATCCACAGAGACACCGCAGCCATCCTCATGGGTGGCACGAGCACATCACTCAGGGACTAGCTCTGGAAAGCAAAATGAACTCTTTGCAAGTCTGATTTCAGGAGAAAAGTTTGGACTGAATACAGGCCCTTATTGTTTGTTTGTTTTTGTGCCTCCAACTCTGCTGAAGCTCTGAGCTCTGCACCAAAGGGGAGAGGGCAGCACTGCCCCCTCCCAAGGGACAGGCAGGGAACCAGAGCACAGAGAAACCTCTGTACATGGCGGGTTAATCCTTGGCCCACCTAGAAACAACTTGTTTTCCAATTAAAAGCCCCATCGAAGAGGAACCAGACCAGAAGAGAGAAAAGAGAGATGTGCCATTTAAAAATTCCAGAGCGCCCTTACAAAAAACCCCCCAAAAAAAACAAAAAACAAACAAACAAACAAAAAAAAAAACACACCAAAAAAAAAAAGTCTCTACTGATTCCTAAGCAACAATTTCCTGATTGCAGACCAGTGGAACAACACCACCAGTGTCTTCTGCCCCTGTAAATCGTAGGAGCTGTTTTGCCACCTCTCTTCCATGGCCCTCCCTTGCACGTGGCTCTGGCGTTCCCACTTTAAAGTGGTGCCACTCTGGGTGAACGGCCATGGAGCAGAGCAGGCTCAGACTGAAATATTTGTTTGCGTGTCCTCATCCAACCACAGTTTTTCAGAATTCGGGAAAACGTCACAAAGCAGCAGAAAACAATGTCCCCTTGGCCACAGTCAGACCACTCCACAGCGTGCCTTTCATTGCAGGGTATGGTTGAGAAACATAAGAAATGCACAGCTCACACAGGAAAAGCTTTCAGAAGATTCCAGCCACTAATTCTAGCACATTTCCTACAAGACAAACCGACCAGCTCAGTCCAAACAAATCAGTTGCAGTCCCTGCATACTCTGAGCCCGTGCAGACAAGCTGGAACCATTCTGGGGATTTCTGATCACCAGCGCTTGTAAAGCTTTGCTGGGACCTGCACAGCTGAACTTGTGACAGGGAAAAGGCAAAGAAGCAGGAGAAGATTCCTGCAGCGAAAACGACCCACTCCAGCAGTTTAGGAGGGGAACAGCACCTCCTTTTCCTTCTCATCAGCCAATTTTTCTGCAGGTGCTTGGTCACATTCACTCTGCTAAACCCATTCAGCGCCCTGAGAGGGCATCAGGTCGTACATGTGGAACAGAATAAAACCTAATCCTTCAAGCCAGGAGCAAGCGCTCCTGACAGTGACCTGCCATTCATTAATGTACTGGCAAGGCAAGGACACTTATAAGCAGCATTTGATAAAACATTCTTTCAGATTCTGACATTCTACTGCCGGTGCCTGAGAAACGCACCCAAATCTGACATCAAAAGGCTCTTCAAGGGAAAGAGCAGGGAAATGATCTTTGTCTTGGAACCCGCCTGGAAACTGCTCCTGGTTCTCAAAGCTTTTCACCACCAGTAACTGGTGGCAATCAGCACAGTGATGCCAGCCAGAGTCACCTCAGTGAGGAGCCTTCAGGGGGCAAAGGCGGCAAGGACAGCCAGGGTGAGCCCACCCCTCCGCCAGGGCTGCTCACCTTCACCTGGGTCACACATGAAAAAACCCAAACCAGCATGTCAGACACGCTTTAGCTTGGACTGGTTTCCAAAGAGAGAAAGGTCAAATCCGAGATCCATGCGGTGAGTGGGAAAAGTGGTGTTTTTCCCAGTCACCCCTGCTGGCATCTCCCAGTTCTCCTGGCCACCCCAGTTCCTCTCACTGGATCCCCTGTACCTGAACACATTGAGAGTGAGGAAGCTGAAGATGTCACTGAAACAACACATTTCTTCTTATTTTTTTCCTCTTTTGAAACTGTTTGGTATTGACCTTGAAAGTTTTCAGAGCACAGGAGAAGCTCTGGTTCTTTCCATGGTGGATGAGCTGACTAATGCAGGCTGGCAAAATCCACTTTAGATCTGCTGCAGCACATTGCATGCAGGTTGTAAACAAAACAAATATCCAAGATAAGAGTGACCACCAGCAGGCTGCATCCCGTGGAGCCACCCTCTGAGTCACCACTGCCATTGGGACTCTGAAACATGCTCCTAATTTAGAAAGGATAAAGTACTGCAAACCCAGAAGAACTTGACAAACACTGAAGGTTGCCAGCCAGGACCCGGAGCCCACGGGCTCTTTCTGTGTGGGCTCTTTTCCTGTGGTTTTTTGCAGCCACTCCCAGCTGTGCTCTGTGGGTGCAGGGTTCTGGCAGCACTGCACCCAGCCTTCAGCAGGGCAGGACACAGGAGGGACTCCAGGGGGAACGCCAGAGGGGAAACAGAGAGGAAGAAGACAGCAAGCAGGAGGAAGTCAGAAATCTGTAAAGGCATCATTCTGAGCCTGGCTATTCCCACCTAGATTCCAGCTGCAAGTTCACCTCCCCTGTAACACACTCCATTACCCACCCAAAATGTGTGGATTGTGTTTTCGTCCCTGAGGTGAGGTGTGATTTCCATCTGCTGTTTCTGCATTTCACTGCACGGGAAGTCTCATCTCCCAAGCCCTGCTTTGCTGTCTGGAGTTCCCTGCTGCCTTTGCCCACTCAGTGAACGGCAGGAAATTGCCAGAAAACCACTCAAATCATAAACAGGACTGCCTCTGTCTCATCTCCAGCGCTCACAAACACAGAGGGGAACCCTGCTCGAGCCTGCCGCAGCTCCCTGCCCTGCAGCAGGAACTCAAATTCCACTTCCCAGCACCCTTCAATGAGGCTGTGGCTTTATCTCATGCCCTCCACTGCTCTGTCCTCACAGGGGAGTCTGTCCCAACCAGAAGTCGCAGTGCTGAGAGGAGCCAGCAGTGTGAGCTGTGAGCGCAGCCAGGTGACACCCAGCACACAGGAGCGAAGGTTTCCTGCTCAGCCCACACAGGCAGAGACCTGCAGCCGCTGAGTGTGGGTCCCTGGCAAGCTGCAAGGTACAGCAAGGTCCCGTTTGACAAAGGAGTGCCCAAACCCTTCCAATTACTCGTCACCGATCGGCGTTTTCCTCTGGTGAATGGCTTAAATAAAAATGTTTGCACTGAGGCCAAGAATGCGGGGTCTGAGGCCAAGCAACATCCTGCGATGGTAATAAATACCTACTACACAAATAAACTACCAGAATGGCTGCTTCCCCAGATGTCCCAAGGCTCCCCCGTGCACCAGCGGCTCTCTGATGCTGCCTGCTCCCCCAGCCTCAGGCTGGCAGCACCTCTGCCACAGAAAACCCGTCCTCTGTCAAAACAAACCCGCTGGGATAGAAACTGAAGTGCTGTTGTTGAATATGCAGTTATTGTCATTGCTACTGCCTCACTTGTTTGAAAATGCAAATGATCCGAAGCAGAAAGTTTGGGCTGCTGGGGGAAAAGGGGAGACGGTCACCAAGTGCTGGCAGAGCAGCTCCCTCCTCCAGCCACAAGGAAGGCCTCGCATCAGAGGCTTTGCAAATTGGATAAGGTGTGGAGCTAATAAAAACTTGAACCAGCCTGGAAACCTGATGATTAAATCTTGGAAAGCTGAAGGCCATGTGAGCTGCTTAGCTCTGACTTCTGCCGTGATGGATCTCTAACAACATGTGAAAGTTATCATCTCACCAGGCAAACATCCCTGTTGTTGGGCAGCACAGACACACAGCCAGCCAAGTTCTGAACAAAACCAGCTCACAAGCCCCACAGGGACTATTTGGACATCTCATCCTGCACAAATACACCCAGCTCACACAAAATCATCTCGGTTCAAAGTTAAAAATTCCTCCTAACGTTACCTGCTGTGGAAAACCCAAGTGCAGCGTCTCATTTGCTGTTTTTCCACCCCAGCACTGGGGCTGGGTCCATGCAGGAGGCATCCACATCCAGCACGCACCTCCTTGCTGAAGTGATGGCTGCTGCTGTGCAGGAATAGGACAGGGCTGGAATCCTGTGCAGCCCCAGTTAGTTCATGCTCAAAGGGCAGCCCAGGACTGCCTTGGACGTGGCTCCTGTTACTACTGAAGGGAATTGCTGAGCCCGTAAATCAGAGAGCAGCAACGCCCCTCTCACAGCTGTCTCCAGTCTCCCTCCTGAAATTTGGCTGGGTGTTTACTCTGAGAGTCACAACACACATGTAAACAGTTCAGGGATATTCCTATATCCCTGTTTCTCGTTAGAAGTGCCAGAGAGAATGAAAAATGTGGCCCATTAGTGTTATAACCGTCAGAGAGAAAAATATAAATAAATAGGAAAAATCCCTGCGGTGAGGGTTTGAGCTGTAATAGCCCAGCCTGGTTCCCCAGCACGTTCCAGTTTCTGGGGCAGTGCTGCTCTGCGGGGGTTTTCAGGCAGCAGTGGGCAGATCCCAGGTCCCACTCCAGTGCAAGCTGTGAACACCTCAGGGAAAAAGAAAGGCTCATGGAGGAAATTCTGTTTGTTTATTGCTGTCCTTAAGGTGAGATCTGAACACTGGGCCTGCCAAAGCTGCTCAGCAGGACAGAGCCCTCTGGCCACGCTGCTTTCTTGCTTTCCTCTTTGGAAACACCTTCAGAGCAGCAGGGCAGTTCCCATTTCTTGTGGTTTCCACACACAAGAAAGGATCCCTTTTCCCTGGTCCTGAGGCTGAGGGAGCAGGGGAAGGTTAAAGTGCCACAGGGCTGTGAGGAACAAGTGTCAGAAACAGCCCACTGACCCCCAGGAGAGAGGAGGGGCTGGAAGGTGCTTTATGTTTTTGTTTCTGACCATCTCTAGCAATAAATTAAACTGATTTTCCCCCGAGCTGCAATGCTAACGCTTCTGTGGCAAATCACAGAGAAACTGGAGGAGATCGTGGCTGTTTCCCTCTTCAGTGTTATCTACAGAGAGTAGCACAAAACGTAACTAGGACTTGCTGCCACAAGCAGGCAGCCCGGTGACGTTTGTGATGAGAGCGGCCACAGCTCCTGACAGCCCCAGACCGAGGCACCCCAGGGCCAGCAGCCACATCCCGCCGAGGGGATGCCCTCAGGGCGTGGGGAGAT
The DNA here is from genome assembly GCA_013397315.1 of Donacobius atricapilla. Lineage (NCBI taxonomy): Eukaryota > Metazoa > Chordata > Aves > Passeriformes > Mimidae > Donacobius > Donacobius atricapilla. The sequence goes on along the minus strand of WBMY01009754.1, from coordinate 28,577 downwards.
CCCTTCTCTGCCCTTCAGGGGGGCTCTGGTGTTCAACAGAGCTTGGGAGCAGCCCGGGGATCCTCCGCAGCCAAGGGCAGCCGCATTCCCACCCCGGCACCCGGGAACTGTTTTGCAGTAAGAAGTGTTCCAGCAGACCTTCGGCACCCTCCACACGAGGCTCAGAAGGGCTGCATTTAACCTTGCTGTTAGATAAGATTTATTTTTATTTTTTTTTATTTTAGTGAGACTTGTCTGTGGGCAAAAAGCTCTTTGCAGAAAGAGTGTGTGGGTTTGAGGAGTGGGAGAGAGAGCTGTGAATAGATTCAAGTCCTCCAGCAATAACCAACAGTCTGCTGGAGATGTAAATTCATCCTTTTAGCTTTAGGGAGATCTTTAGGATGTGCTGGGACCTGAGCTGATACTGGCTTTTTTTAAATTCTGGGTAGACCTTTATCTTCAAATAATAAACCAACACTTTGCCTTATGCTAGACAATGAAGACAGAGTGGAAATATCCTTTATCACCTACAGTCTTGTAATGTGGCATCAACACAGCATTTAATAAAAAGCATCTTGATATAGTATAGTTTAAAGTTTATTTTCCAAACAGAGCTGTTGTTTGCCTAGAGTAATGTAAATTTGCAGTTCTTTACACGTCACAGACGATGAGAGAAAAAGGTTTTAGGATCTCCCCAAAGGAGAGATTTAATTGTAAAACAAAGCACTAAGTATGACATTTAGCTGAGGCTGTAAAGGCTACAGTAATTAAGGAAGACTAAAACATATGGCGCACTTCATGAGGCTGGTTCATATGAGCTCCCAAACTGAAGCTTTTTGAGAAGGAGCAGATAGAAATTCTCCTCTATCCTGAGCCACAAAAACCGCCTTTGCTGCAGTCCCTGGGAGGCAGGAGTGACACTCCCGTCCTAATTCACTGCCTCTGGAGCAGAGGGGGTTCCTTTCACCTGCCAGGGGGGACACGAGCAGAGATCTGGGGGCGCGTTTAGGACGCGATGGGAGGGAGGGAAATTGCCACTCGTGGTTTGGAGTGTCCTGGCAGCCCTGGGCAGCAGCGGACAGGGCCACGCTCGGCTGAGAGGGGCTGGTAGGCAGCATTAGACCCTTGGAGCAGCGTCCCCAATCCCCCGGCTGGCTCGGATTTCAGCGATTACAGGAGCCCTCTGCAGCAGGCACCGAGCTGGAGATGTTGCAATGTGGTCAAACCCCAGAACAGCAGAGATGGAAACAAAACAAACACAAACCACAACAACAACTTGTGTAATCGGCTCCTCCCGGGGAGCTGGGAGCCAAGTCCCTGGCTGGTGCTGAGCAGCAGAGCCCTTTCTACGCTCAGTTTCTCCATTTGGGGTTCGGTTAGCATCATTTCGTGGCTTTACAGCTCCACCTTCCCACTTCAACGTGCAGAAGGTCTATAAACTCCGGGCTACCAGCCCGAAAACGTCTTTTGTGAAAACCTCTGCTCGGCTGAAACCCACAAATGCCTTTTCCAAACATTCCCATCCCTTGGTGCTGTGGGCGCTGGGTGCAGAGGCTGCTCCTGGCAGCGTGTCCATCCGTACCTGCTGCCCAGCTCAGCCTCCAGCTCAGAGGGCACTGGCACTTCAACTCCACCTCATGAGTATTCACAGCCTTTTGCCTTTCAGGAAGACAGCCCGAAAGGAGGCCGAGGGAAAGGGTCTCTCTTTTTTTTCTGTTCCCTGAAAGGGAGGTCAGAAAAATAAGAATGTTGTCAAAAGGCAAAAATACATATATATGAGAAAAAAAGGAAAGGAAAGGAAAGGAAAGGAAAGGAAAGGAAAGGAAAGGAAAGGAAAGGAAAGGAAAGGAAAGGAAAGGAAAGGAAAGGAAAGGAAAGGAANGGAAGGGAAGGGAAGGGAAGGGAAGGGAAGGGAAGGCATCTGCCCTTGAGCCAAACATTATTTAGCACCTCAGCTTGCCCCCATAACCCAGGCTTGTGATATATTGTAGAATCACAGAATGTTTGGGCTTGGAAGAGCCCTTAAAGCCTATTGGCCTCAAATTCACAATTCAAATCTTACTCAGAAGCAGCAGCAGGCAGGGGCCTGCGCTCTCACAGCCATGCCTGGTGTGCCTCTCACAGGCACAGCCCCTGCTCCACCCCGTGCAGACCCAGCTGGGAGCTCCGTTCCCTCAAAGGGGCACGTTCAAAGGCTGGGAGAGGGATTTGGGAACACTCCCCGCAGGTGGGAAGCCTGAAGCTCGTGGCCCTCTGCCAGCACGATGTACAAGACATCATTTGCCTGTTTAAATTGTGTCACTGGTAGAGAAAGGTGGGCTGATCTTGCAGCCCTGACGAGCAATAAATGTCAGTTCCAGCAGTAACAGAGAGCAAGTGCATTGCAATGAGTAGCCCAAGCCTCTCACAAAGGAGTGAAAATTCTCCCCGAGTTACACCTTCACTGAACAGTAACAGCAAGCTCATTAATGCTGGTGGTTTGTTTCTTTTTTTCTCTTCTGTACAAGTAACATGGAAACAGAAGAAAGGGGATAATTTCTCTGGTACTGAAGTGCTTCCTGACTGCAGCTATTTCTGGGTTTCCCATACACAACATTTGCAGTTTGATCCCAGGAGAAAAATGTGTGGTTTGCATTTTTAGGAAAGAACCCCCCCCTCCGATTAATTTGTGCAGATTTGCATATAAATGACTTTCAGGCTGAGCATCCATCGTGATGGCAAATCTGGTTTGTGACTCCCAACTCTCTGTGGTCTCCAGGTATTCTCTCAAGTTGGGTTTGCTTTGTTTGAGTCTGAGCTCAAATGCAAAATATGTTCTCTTTCACCCATGTTCTCTTATTTAGATGTGATTTACATACAGGAGGAAAGCGTGAGAAATATCAATATTTGCATTTTAAACATGATTTCAGGATGTCTGTCGTGGTTCATTTATCTGCTTTCTGGCTCTTGCATGCATTTAATTCACGTTTCCTTGACTGCACAAGCATATGGGTCTCATTAGCTTAATGACACGCTTATTTATCCTTCATCCTTGCCGGCACTTCTTATCTGCAGGATGGGGGATGTCGGGTGAGCCGTGCTGATATTCAGAATTATCCATTTCATGGCTAACCTGATTGGCAGGGCAGCGATCTCAAGGAGATTTTAGGTGATGAGCATCTTTGTTTTTGCTCTTTTCAGGTCAGAGGTGGCACCCTCGTGCCCAGCAGAGGCTGTGCAGAGGGAAGGCGTGGAGGACAGCTGAAGGTGCCTCAGGACTGCAGGTTCTCCTGTTCTGGGTGGGTTGTCCCAGGCCCAAGGCAGCTCACAGAAACAAACATCCCTCCTGCTGGATGAGAGCCCACCCTGCTCCAGCAAAAGCCCAGCAGGGAGGGAGGAGCAGCATGACACAGCACCACGTGTGTGCTGCTCACCGTCCCAGGGACACTGGGGGTGGGCTCAACACTTCTGAGCCTGAATTTCAGCCTGCTGACCATTGCTGGCTCCTTTCCCAAGGGAAAGCTGCCAACAGTTTCTCTTTCCAAAACATCTCTCTGCGTTTCTCAGCACAGGCTCAGCAAACAGTGTTCCCTTTGCCAGAACAACTGTCCCAGGGGGTGTTTCCTATTCCTGACCCAATGGAGAGCAGTGTCAGTGCCATGGAGCAAGAACAGACCTTTTTACACAGCGTGTTCTAAAAGACACTGTTGGGATTGTAAATAAAGCTTCTTTCTCTGCTGACAGCTCCATGGAGTCGACCCATTCCATGTCCTACCGTGACACTGGGGTGTCACAGGTCCTTCCCTGGAGCCCAGGGCAACCCCCAGGGCAGTCACTGTCTGGGTCCCATGGCCACCTCCAGCTTTGGTTTAAGCTCCACAGGTTTTCCCTTGATGTCTCTGCAGGTTCCCAAATCCCCTCAGTGAGTTCCACAGGATCATGTCAGAACAGCAGATATTTTACCTCTTCCCTGAAGGAAAAAGAGCTGTAGATACATGAAATCATCAAATGACCAAGCCAGCTCCTGGGACACATTAAAAACTGTGTGCTTAGCTATGTTCAGCAGCCCTGGAGCCCACAGAGAGAAGGTGGCAAAGGAAGAAGTGCTGCTTGGAAAGCTACTGAGGAAATGAGGCAGCTGTCTGTGCTGAGGAAGTTCTTCCTTTCCAAGCCCAGGAAATACGTGGGGAATTCACCACTGACCAAGGCAGAGAGACATAAAGTGACCTGAGCTGCAAGGGACGCACAAAGAATGTCACATCCAGCTCCAGGGCCCCCAGGGACCCCCAGGGCTCCCACCACGACTCTGAGAGCACTGGAAAACTCTCCTTGGACCCTGGCAGGCTCGGGAGCCTGGGTGCTGTGTGTAGTGCACAGCCCCAGAGCTGTGCGGCATTTGCAGAACACTCCAGGCACATCTCATTTTTCACTCTAATCCAACTGATAAAAACAATAAAGCAGCTTTGACCTTCCATGTAAATTGTTTACTTTACTGCCTCTGTGGCTATTTGTATTTCTCCTCTCACCTGCCCTGCAGCCTGGGTGATGACAGATGTGGAGGCAGGACCCTTCCAGCACCACCCTGCACTGCCTGGCCCTGTGCTGCTGACACCTGGCTGGGGCTGCTGTCACAGACTTCTTCTTCTTCTTCTTCTTCTTCTTCTTCTTCTTCTTCTTCTTCCTCTCCACAGCAAATCCCCGCGGTGGTAACAACGTGGAAGCATTAACACCCACCTGACGAGCCAGAGATGAGAAAATTGTTGAAAACTGCAGCAACTGAATTTCCTGGCTCTTCAAGTGGTGCTGAGCAGCCTCCCCCCCACTTCATACTTCACACTGGAGTCTCTCGCTTTCTCTTTCTGTGGTTCCGTTGCTGCTGACAAGCTTTAACTGTGCAGCAGGTTGGAGTGATGGAGAGTTGGTTCAAAAGCTCCTCAAACCCCCTGCCACTGAGGCTTTCTAACTTCCCACCTGCCCTCATTGTGCCTCCCAAATTCCATCTGGTGAGCCGCCAAAAATATCTTCTCATTTAAAGTCTGCTTTGTACACAATACACAAGAGCATCATTTCTGTAAAAAACAACTTTGCAGCATAAAGAGAAATAACAGTTGAGAAGGACTAAATAGAAAAGTGGTTGTGTTTCAAGAAAATGGTGCCTTGACAAGAGCCGTCAGCTCCCAAAAGCAGGGATACTTTCCTTTCAAATTTCTGCATGTAGCCAGCAGGGATACCTATAATAAGTAATTCCACTAAAAATATATTAAAAAAAAAAAAAAGGAAGAAAAAATCACCCTCCAAACTAGAGTCTTCTATATGCAGGGGCAAATAAAGCTGCAAAGTTTTTACAGCAGAATTCGCTCTGCTGCAGAAGGAATGTCCCTGGGGCCCAGGGATGACGTGGCTCATCCCACCTGCCCTCCTCCCTGTTCCCTCCTGCTTCTGCACCTCCACGAGAGGCTCCAGCAGCTCGGGGCGCTGGAGTTCGCCTGCAGCCCTGGGGGACCTGGGGAATGCTCGGGGCCCCATTTCCACCCAGCTCCGGGTGACAGAGCGGAGCGCTGGGCGTTTCCTCCTGGGGCTGCCCGGTTTGCACACATCGCTGTTCCATCCCAAAGGAAGAAGCTCTCCACTTTTCCCTGGGGGAAGACAGGCAGGTCCTGGCAGGCCGCACCTGCTGCAGACCTCCAGCCCCTGGGCACTTGCGAGGCGTCTTTAGCTGATTTCCCCTCATTGCACGCATGGCCCTTGCCATTTTTCTTGCTTTCCATGTCCACCTGGGGCTGTAATTAAATAGGTCTCTACCTACAAAGCATCTGAAGACGGGAGAAAGCCATGAAATACAACACAGTTCTGGTGGTGGGAACGCATGCTGAGCTCTGAGCAGCCTCCCCCTGGGCTCCCTTCTTGTGTCATTCACCAATTCCTCACTCCCATCCTAATAGACGACCCTAAAAGGCAGGGGAGAGCTTCACCCATCCAGAAAAAATAACTTAATAAAGCAGCTGGTTGCTGCCAGCTTCTCTCAGTCCTGAAGTGCTGTGCACAGCCACGTTTCACAGGAGCTGGGACACAAGCAGTAAAAGCAGTGGGTAGCATCGTGCTGGGCCAGCACAGGGAAGAGAGCAAATGAGGCTCCCTTGACATTCTGTTTGTGCTCCTGGCAGGGCAGTAACAAAGGCAGTGAAAGGGCCAGGGCAGCTCTAAGCCCAGAAAAGGAGAATCTCACCAGAATGGCAGGAACTAAAAACCAGAGGGAGTGACTGCAGTGGCAGCGCCACCAGGGCATTCTCTGCAAACTCAGGCACAGTCAGCAGTGGGTTTAGGCACAGAAAGAATGCCAAAAGGAGCATTGAATTGCTCTGCTGTGACAACAGAGGGTCCTGCCTGGCAGTGAGGGGATGTGAGCACCAACAGGGAGATGCTGCAGCGGGGGGCTGGTAAAACATGCCCATGTAGAGCCTGCAGGGTGAGATGGGAACCGGTGCGAGCGCAGCCAGGCTCCCCCACAGCAGCCCCCCCGGGCCTCCCCCTCCCTCCTGCCCCGGAGCTGCCTGGCCAGGGCCTGTTGGACATCACGGTTCAACCTGAGCAGGCTGCTCTGTATCTCTTTAACAGACTGCAGCCCAATCGTAGGAAATGTTCCCTTAATATTTGGAGAACTAATGACGCATGAGTAATGCGGCAGCCTGAGCCAAGAAGCGTTCCAGTATCCTCTTGTGTTGTCAGGTTTTCCCAAACACCTCCTTTCAGGGGTACCCCCGGAATCCTGAGGTGCCTGGTGCCCGTCTGCAGGAGCAGCGGCTGTGCCTGGAGCAGCTGAGGCTGCGCTGATCCCCGCAGCTCGCCCGGGGTGTGACACAGAGGTCACCTCCTTTCAGGGGTACCCCCGGAATCCTGAGGTGCCTGGTGCCCGTCTGCAGGAGCAGCGGCTGTGCCTGGAGCAGCTGAGGCTGCGCTGGTCCCCGCAGCTCGCCCGGGGTGTGACACAGAGGATCCTCACCAGGCAGCTGTGGCACCCGCGCCCGCTCACGGGCGGCTCTGGAACTCACCCACACAAGGTGTTGGCGTTGATTTAGAATCTGTAAAACTTTTCCCGGAGTGCTGTCCACAGGCCCGTGGGCACACGCTGCAGCAGCATCTCCAGGCACTGCCTGGGCAGTCCGGCTCTGCCGGGAATTTCCAGCCCTCCCTGCTTCTGCTCTGTCAGACCACAGGATTCCTTTCAACTCCAACCCTCCTCCTGGTGGGGATTCCTCGGGCTTGAAGAGGTTTTGGACCTCAGAAGATCACAGGGTGTTGCTCAACGGATGTTTTGTCGTGCTCCTGCTGGTTTTTGGCGAGATGACGCTCAGCAGTGCCTGGCTGGCAGGGTCTGCCCGCTGGGTGCCCTCACCAGGGCGCTCCTGTGGTTGCGTTACCAGCAGGCAGCTTCCCGACAGCTGGAGCGTTCTTACCAGCAGGATGGCAGCAGGTTCCTGGCGCTGCTCGTCACACACGCACAGACACACACACTCCCTTGATCAGGAGGCATAAAACTGATTTATTCAAAAGGGTCTGACTCCATTTTATAGTATTTCTACAAAGGCCAGGGATTGGGGGAGAAGGCTGACACCTCTCCCCATCCCACTGGTCAAGACAAGTGTCCATCAGCTGTCCATAGCTCTAAGAACAGGAATGAAAACTACCTTGAAGTTATGAAAACATTGGCTGGTGTTTACAGACCAAAGCGTGAGAAGAAACCCAAACCATGAAACTGTGAAACAGAAGAGAAGGCTGAAAAATCAGGGTGACGGGTACCTGTATTTCAGGGTCTGCTGTGCTTTCTTGCTGAATTAACCAGCAAAAAAAGAGCCATGACTTGCCAGGAACCACCACACAACGACTGAGCGCTCCTCAGTCCATCTGCATTTCCCTTTCCCTTCCCAACCATTTGTGTGGGTCAGTAATTACTGACAGTCTGTGCTGAGGACACACACAAATGAATTTGTATTGGTATTTCCAAAATAAGGGGTACATTTGGGCCTTTCCAAAAGTATTTGCGATTTTCTGAGAAGTTTTTCATGCAGCACTTCCCCTGGCACTGCCCAGCCACGCTGCTGGGAGACACAAAGCTGTGCACAGCACCTGATGCCACAGGGCCCACCGTGCACAGAGCCTTTGCTTCAGCTCCAAACTCCTGGCAGTGACTGCTTCTCCCAGTGCACTTCCAGCTGGACACTGGAAGCTGGCCTGGTGGTTTCATAATGCCCTGGGAATCCATAGGAAATGATAATGTATGCTCAGGTCACAGGGGGATTTTTTGTTTGTTTTTAATTTATTTATTGCTAGGACTACAGACTCAAATCTGGGATCTGAAAGCTGAGCTGGATTCCTTCCTGGACATGCCCTAGCTGTAAAGATCTGTCGAAAAACCTCCCTTAAGCCTTTTTTCCTCATGAAAAGCATCCCAAGCTCTGTCTCCTGAAGCTCTTGGGGCTGAATTGTTGGGAGGGAGGAGAAGACAGGGAAAAGGGAACCACCACGGACTGGAATTGTACCTTCACCAATGGGCACCTTCAGAAACTAGGCAGGGCTTTAAATAAGCCTAAATATTTTTAATACATGTTCTTTTTCAGCAAAGGAAACCAGAAACTATTTCACGTGAAAATTCAGGTGATTATTAGAATTGCAGCATCACTAATAGATTATCCACAGTTGTTTAGACTGACTGGATAAAAGGCAAAAGCTTTGACAGGGCAAAACCAAAGGCTCTGTTCAGTTCTCATTTCCGTGCTTTAGCCCCAGTCTCACTCTCCAGCCTTTGCACCACTCCCCAGGGGTTTTATCTTGGAGGCTGATCTGGATTTTTCGTTTTTCTCTAATTCTACCCAAGTTCCTACAGTAAGTCTCTCAGACATTTCTCACCCTGAGCCTCAGCCCTTTCTTCTCAACCCTTTATAGGCTTTTAATGCATAAAATCCTCCTTCAAGCCCTTGCTGCTTAACAAAGGTAAATGCTGTGGCTCTGCTTCCACCCACCCTCCTCCAACTGCCAGGCTGTCAGAGCAGTAAATACGCAAATATTTTGCTTGGCAGTCCTGGCTGCAGTAAGAACATTGTTTTGTAAACTGAATTTAATGCCCAGAGAAATGAGTTCCTGTTTGTAATGCAATTCACAGTACACAGGAACGTATGCTCACATTTCTGTACCTGTTATGGAAAGAAAATTGCTATAAAAACCCATAAAATTATTAAATCAATGTATGAGCTGGAAGCATTGCTCCTGGGAGATGAGGGACAGGCTGGTAGCTGCAGTTTGAATATATACAAGTGAAAATCGCACCTCATTTTATTCATAACTAAGGAAATGAGATTATCTGAAGAGATCCTTGAAGTGCAAAACAAACTTGCCCTTTTTTTACTGTAAGACAGAGATGACAAGTCAGTAAACAGTTGGATTTTAAAGAGCTGCGCCAAAAAAATGCTGAAGCTGCTCTTGTACCCTTGACAGGCAGACACAACCATGTCAACATTTCCCATAAATCCTTCTGTGGCGTGAAAAATAAATGTGGTTTATCCAGCTCCTGGAGAGCTACAGAGGAAATTGCTGCACCTCTATCCCCTGCTGTTGTGCAATGGAAAGACATTCCAGCACCGGGAACTGGGACTGGATTTCAGAGGTGCTGGGGCTCTCCTTCACGGTTCATGCTGCTGTTAGGCAAGAAAGAACAGCAGCGGGGTTGCACAAGAGGCAGCCGTGGCCTTCTTGCCTGTCCTTCGGTGTAACCAGTCACAAAGAGTCACAAAGCCAAAGTAGAGTGGAAGGCAGCTTGGCCAACAGAGAACAACTCACAAAAACCAACCAAATAAATAAATAAAGAAACAAACCCCAACACTTCTTCACTTGTCCATAAGTGCCTCCGACTTGCACTTGACCAGAATACTCACGGCCTCAGTGAAGTCCAGGGCTGCCAGGTCTAGTTCTTACTCCCAAGGACGCAGCTCTGTGCAAGAGCTCAGAGCTGAGGCTGCTGCTGGGAGCAAACTGGGGAGGAGAGGCTGCTGTGGGGCAGAGAACAGCCTGGGGCAGCCAGTGCCACCATCTCACCCCAGAGCTGCTGCTGCCGTCCCACCAGAGCCCCGTGCTCCTCGCCCTGCCACCCCCCAGCTGAGCAGGGCTGCTCTGGGACCCCTTCCAGCCCCCAGGAGAGCTCGGACCCTCCCCGGAACAATCCCTCTCCTGCCTGTCCGTGCCCCTGGGCTCGTTCCCCACAGCCTCGCTGGCTGCAGGCAGGGAACACATCCCTGGGATCTGTTCCTGCTCCCAGCTCCAGCCCTGGGGAGGCTGCTGGGGCCTCTTTACACCTGCGGCATCTCGGCCTTCAGTTTTGCACCCCTTCTTCCTCGCTGCTCGGCTCCTCGGAGAAATTCCGCATGGCCAACTCATCCAAACAAGCATTTTTCAGTGTGCTTTGGGCCTCGTGTCTCCCTGCACATCCCGGGCACGCTCACCTCTGTCGCCCTGAGGTTTTCAGCTTCGTTTTTGTTTCACAGTTTCATGGTTTGGGGTTTTTTTTCACACTTGGGTGATGTAAACACAGCCAATGTTTATCATAAATTCAAGGAGAGTTTTCATTCCTATTCTTAGAGCTATGCACAGCTGATGGACAGTTGTCTTGACCAGTGGGATGGGGAGAGGTGTCAACCTTCTCCCCCAATCCCTGGCCTTTGTAGAAATACTATAGAATGGAGTCAGACCTTTTAAAATAAAAAATCAGTTCATACCTTCTCATAAAAGTGTCTCTGTGTGTCACACCTCCCCATCTTTCTCCTGCCGCAGGTTGGGTGGTGCCCATCCCTGCAAGCTGGGCTGCAGCGCGGGCACTCACTTGCACTGCTGGCAGCTCAGGCAGCCCCAGAAATGGTGAGATGGCAGGAATTTTAACCCCGACATCCCCCTAATTCGGGGTTTTCTGTCTCTCAGAGTCCTGTACCGGGGTTGAAAGATGAGACAGATCCTGCAGCTCGGCCTTCAAAGGTGTTTATTCTATTTCTCATCTCAAGGTCTCACAAGAGTGTCAGCGCACTAAGGGAAAACGCTGCCACAGGAACATGGACACAGGAGGCAAGGTTGTTTCAAAGATTTCTAATCCAATTAACTCTAAAAACGTACTATATTTATGGTTTTGTGCCAATTACTATCACCTATTGTAAACACGCAATTTTTACCTCGATTTCATTTTACCAATGTCTCTGTGCCACTGTCACAGCAGAAGATGGAGCAGACAAAGAAGAAGAAGAAGATGAGACAATGCCCCAAATTCTCCATCTTGCCTCAATCTACTTCCATACTAAAAACCCAAAACTACAATTTTTCACCCTGTAACAAGCTAAACTAACTCTGTTTTAAATCTTTATTATTTCTCAACTCATCTATAAGTGTTGGAAGTTTTTCCCATGGACTGAGGTCAAAGCCTGTGCTTTCCTGGGGTCTCTGCCAGGGTTTCAGACCCCCCAGGGCAGTTTGAGGGGTTTTCCACCTGCCCTGGGCTCCAGCAGTGAGAGACCCCTCATGCAGCCGGGGGGAATGTTCTGTGGCCACCGGTGATTTCATCCAGCCCGTCCGAGGGTCTCGGAGCTTGGCTCAGCGTGTTTCTCCGTGTGCTGCGTGGAGCACAGAGACGCGTGAGCGCCCAGCCGGTCTCGGAGGCGCAGAACATTCTGGAGGCAGGAGGAGGCTGGAGCTCTGCAGACAGCAGGCTCGGAAAGTCTCCTTTATCTCAGTGACATTCCCCACCAAGAGCAGAGGCATTTCTGACACAGCAGTGGCCAACTGGCAGGCACACACAGAGATCAAAGCGTGCCTGGGCTCCGTGGCTCTGCAGCAGATCTCCCCCCCAGGTCAGGCCAGAGCTCTGCGCTGTGAATTGTGTGACCCCCATGAACCTGCTGAGCCAGGGCCAAAGAAATGTTTGTCCCATCCTCGCATCTGTAAAGCCTACAAAGAGCAAAGCGATTTTTCATTAATTGCTAACTATTCCTCTTGGCAAGCTGGTTTGCCTCCCACTTTAATTCACTTGGAAGAAAAACCTATCAAGAGCCCTTTCAGTGCAGCACGACAATGGGCTGATAGTATATCCCTGGTTTGTCTTCCAGATTCCCATACAAGCTATCAAATGTTGGCGCGTAACAACAACTCGTCCAGCCTTTCATCTGCTGAAACTTCTGAAGGGTTTTTGTGACAGCCTGATATGTCCATCTGTGAAGATGTTTCTAATACAAAACTGACGCTTCCTTTTTCCTTAATGTCACGCTAATTTGGCTTTTTTTTAACTTCAGAAAATTCATTTCTTCTCACTGGTATTTACAGATTTTAAATATTTGTTCTGCTTTAGTCATCCTTTAAGCGCCCAGTTTGCCTTTAGTGGGAGTGGGAAGCAGCACAGCCATTGCTCCGTTGCTTGGGAAACTCATGCAAGAGTTATCATCATCATCAAATGAATGTGTCAGCAAGGTCCTCTGGCAGGCTCTACCCAAAAATAACCGAGGATTGCAGCAGACTCACAGCACACGCCTGAAATTCACCCCTCCACTTCTTCTCAGGTGGGAAGAACCTCCCTTCTCCCAGCAACTTGAGTTTAAGTGTTGATTGGCATTTAATAAATTTGGGTGAAACATTCCTATTTTAACTCATAAAAACCTTAGGAGAGAAAAAAAAATAATAATGAATTACTGCAAACCCTGACCCCCCAGAAAGCACCCAGTAAATGTGGACTCCCCAGGGTGAGGGATTGGCAGAGCCAACTCTCAGCTCTTTCTGGGCAGCTGGCTGCTCTTTTCGGGCCCTGGTTTGTCAATCCCAGAAAAGGTCTTTTAAAAAGCACTGACCCAGGATAAACTTGTAATTAGAAATGCTGCCTGTTTATGAAATGTTATTTGATATTCCTGAGACACAGACCCAGAATAACCTCTTTTTTAAACACCCATTGATTTGGTCACTGCCTTGAACATTGACCTAGCAATAGAATTTGTGTCTCATAGGTGATGTTATATCAGGGTCCATTAGTAGGAGCAAAAACATCTCCAGATTTTTCAAGGCAGTTGTAAATAGAATTTCTTCAGCACGTTCATTAAATGATTGAAGCAATCCAGGTTGGAAATAGCACGATACCACATAGAGCACAATTACACAGAGAACAGACTAAAAATTTAATGCAAACCCAGCATCACTATGTAAGCCCAAACCAGCACAGCAGTTTGTAAGAGCACACTGAGCACATGTGCACCAGTCTAACCTGCAGATCTTAGGGGAGAAAAAGGCCCTGGATGGCATTTCACCGCTAGCCACCACCTTTGGGCAATATTCCAGGTGCCTGTCAAGTTTTACATTAGATGTATTGTACCTAGGGAATGAGAAAGATGTAAGAGAAAAATCTTGATTAAAAAAAATAGGAGGAAAAAAAAAAAAGAAGGAAGTTATGTGCTTTCTTTTGAGTTAGTAGTTCAGGAAATGCCTCCAGGAGTTCAACTCAATTTGTGATACAACCCTGGAAGTTCATTCAGCCAGCGCTCCATGGAGCCCCAAGTGGTGTTAGCGATCCCAAGACAGCATTTACCAGGCAAGAGAGGATTTGGCCTTTCTCTTTTATTCTTTTTTCCTCTTTTCCTTTTTGTTTTTCCCCCCATAGCCACGGGATCCTCTTGGCTGACTGCCCCTGCCCCAGGGCACACAGGAGCTGCCCAGTGACCATCAGCCAGCCCCTTCCTTTGCCTGGAGCTGCAGACCTCGGGGTGCTGAGGAGGGCCCGGGGGCTGCTCTGGCAGGAAAGCACAGGAGAATCTCTTTTATCTGTGGATATCAGCAGCCAGCTCTGCTGCAGCCTGACAGAGCCCGGCAGGCAAGGCTGGCTCCAGGCACGTCCAGCCAAGGCGCAGCAATGAGCAGGAGGGTATTCCACAAGGAGCCACCGTTGCTGCAGCGCTCACCCCCATGGTTGCAAGGCCAAGAGAGGTTTCCCTGCGAGTTGTTTTGGGTGCTGCGGTTCTCAGAGCTGCCAGGGAGCTGCTGCAGCAACAAAACGTCAATGCATACGGATAAACCCTGGGCTGAATCCTAGAATCCTGGAGTGGTTTGGGTGGGAAGGGACCTGAAAGCCCCTCTCATTCCACCCCAGCCATGGCAGGGACACCTCCCACCGCCCCAGGCTGCTCCAAACCCCAGTGTCCAACACTTTCAGGGGTGGTGCTCAACTCCTCTCTGCTCCTGCTCACTGCGAGTTTAAGACAAGGTCTGTTCTTTAATGAGACTCTTGCTTCTTTTCCATCATCTCCAACCAGGTTAAACCAATTAAACTGAATGCGGATTTTACTGGAGGTTTGGGTTGTTCTGGGGATGGGATTTGACCCTTTTCCTTCTCACCTACCTCCACCATTGCATTGCAGTGCCGGGGAGTGCTGTGTCACAGCAGCTCAGAGCTTCCACCTCCCTTCACTCCTTATCCACCTTTGGAGTGGCTGTGATGCTGCAGCTCCCCCCAGAACAGAGGCATTCTCATCCCCTGACACACGGCACTGCCAAGGAATTTCATCTCCCAGACAGGCTGCAAAGGGAAGAATCACCCCAGACTCTGTGCAATTTATGGTGTCATTAATTCCTGCCACCAACCACACTAAGGAGCATTTATCAGCAAGGAATGCATGATCAATTAGTCACAGGAATAAAAACGAGGGAGTAGACTCTTGAAATGAAAGGGGGATTATTCCTGCTTAAACATCAAAATGATGCTGGCTCCTCTTTGCATGATTAGGTGGGGAATTTATAGGAGATAATGTTAAATGCTCAAAGGTTTCCCACTTAATTGTGGGAAAAATGGTAGTGGGTGCTTCGGTGGGTGCTGTGGGACTGCTGCCAGGGTGAGACATTCTCCCAAGATTTAAGCAATGAGCACAAACTGCATCCAGCTCTTACTGCCAAGTGGTCATTAACTGGTACAGTTATTAGGGGGGATTTCAGCGCGGAAGGATGCTGAAGCTCCGGGGCAGGCACAGACAGCAGCACCAGCCCTCCCGCACTTCCCAAGGGGCCAAGTTTCCAGCATCCTCCCTCAGAAAAGGCTGTGCTCGGGTTCTGCTGCGCTGCAGGCACCTGAGCACGGCCCCACGGAGCCAAGCGCTCATTTTAGACCCGGGGCCAGCGTCCTTCCCCTCTCGGTGTCCTGGCAGAGCTGGCCTCCACACACACACCGTGGTTCATCCCAAGGGTTCTGCCGATTTCTGCAAATTAGACCCAGGGCATGGCGTTTCCAGGTTAAAAGATTATAGCTATAAAAATGTTGATATGAGAGAAATATTCCCGGTGGATTTTAAAGGCATTACAGAGTCCTTCCCTGAACTATGGTTTATATTGTTTTCTTAATGGAATGCAGCTGGCTTAATGAATGGAAATAGTCAAGAAAAAATGTATTCAGTGACTGATGGGGGGGAAGCATCCCAAATAATTTATTTATATTCTATGACACTCATCTACTAATGAAGGCATTTATTAGTAAGAAATACGCTCAACAATGATGGTGAAAATCAACCAAACACATTATTGGCAATTAGTATTCCACCACTTCTAACTGAGAGGTAAAATGTCCTTTGGCTGTAGTTTCTTTAGAAAGTGCACAGTCTTTAGTTCACATATCAGAGGCAAAGGATGCATAAAACAATACCAATTAAACCCATTCTGGCTAAAAATTGCAATATTTGCCTTGGGGTTTCTGCTACTTTCTAGTTATTTTGCATTATTAATTTGGAGTAATGCTTACACAGAATACCAAGAGGAATTTGACAGGAAATTAATGTAGAGACTCCCCCCAGAGATCTTAGATGTTGCTAAGCCCATTTTTCCTTACCAAGAGTTAATGAATAATCATCTCCTTGGCAATGGTTCCTGGAGTAGAGGCTTGTACTTTGGTTCCTGGTAAATATAGAAAAATGAAATGTGTCAGATAACATCGGCATCGGGGGGATTTATCTAAAGCAACTGGGTGAGTAAATACCCTCCATGCACTGAGTCACTGCTCCAAACTGCTCCCACCATGGCCACAGCAAACTTCACATTTGGGAAGGTTTTCTCTGCAAAGAATGTTTATCCCTTTTCAGTCTAGAGATACTTGGATGTCTCTTTCACATGCAAAAGCAGCACTCCGCCCTTTCTCAGTCCTACAACCAGCTCCGAAGTCCAGGGATTTCCTTTATTTTTCCTTCTCAAGCCGCAGGACAACTTCTTTCCTGGGCGCTTTTCTGGTATTTCATCACTTACTTTATTGCCAGCACCAAGGTGAGGGCTGGGAGTCGTTTTCCTGCTGCTTTTGTGCTCGGGGGGAGCTGACCTCTGGGGCAAGCTCACGGGGAGATTTCCTGGAATAACCTGAAACCCTGAGCTGGGGCTTAACATCCCTCAGGAAATGGATTCAGCTGCCCCGGTCACTGCAGAACAGAGATGCTGCTGCTGCTGCCTTGGGGCCAGCTCAGCTCTGCCCCCCCGGACACATCCCCAGCCCCGGGGCTCCCCATGGGGCTGGAGCTGGGCACACTGCCCAGGGGATTTGTGTTCATCCCAAAGGCTGCCCTCGCAGGATCGGGGGTGATGGGCTCTTTGGAACGGCAGATAAACCCGGCCAGCGCCAGCCTCATCCTCTGGCCGTTATTTAGGAGCCGGGGGGAAATGACTGGAAGCAAGGAAACACCAGTTTGCGGGAAGCTCTGCTCTGAAACTCCTCTGGCACAGGAGCCCCAGGCTTTCCTGCGTGCTCCTGGCAGGACTGGGAGTCCAGGAGGGGACTGGGACTGGGACTGGGACTGGGACTGGGACTGGGACTGGGACTGGGACTGGGACTGGGACTGGGACTGGAGCTGTGTGTGGCTCCCGGCAGGACTGGGAATCTAGGAGAGAACTGGGACTGGAGCTGATTGCGGCTCCCGGCAGGAGTGGGAGTCCAGGAGCGGACAGTGGGAATCCCAGAAGCAGGAATCCCAGATAGGTTTGGGCTGGAAGGGACCTTCCAGACCCCGCCCAGGGGACAGCGGGTGAAGGAACAGCAAAGGCCAGCAGTCCCAGGAATGCTCTTGCCCAAGCACACACTGCCTTTGTGGAGGACGGCCAAAAACAAAGGTGTTTTCAAGTTCAGCCATCCCCCAAACACAGCTGTGGCTAAAGCCAGCCCTCTCATCAGGAGCAGCAAGGGCAAAAGAAATCAATCCCTCCAGCCCACTGGGGACACTGTGTATGATAAGCTCTTATTGACGTCATTAAATCCAGGTTTCTGTTTGGAGAGTTTGGGCTCCTCCTCAAATAAAAACCAAAATCAAACAAAAAGGTAAATGTACAAAGGGATCTGCCTTATCCCAAGCTCTCTGGTGGGCACTGAGGACCTCAGAACATTCCAGAGGGCAGCTCTCCTCTGCCACACACACAGGGAAACCATCATCTCTGCAGAAACTTCAGGTAGCATTCTGAATTTCTGCAATGTTTCTGCTGTTTCTCAGACTCCCTTGTAAATATCAGCAGGCTCAGAGCCCAGACTTTGCTTTTTTGCAAGGACTGCAAGATGAAGCCGGCAGAGCTTGCCGAGATGCAGAGATAAAACCCAAATTCCAATGAATCCCTCACGTGTGACTGAGGGCACTGCTTAACGAGAGCCTATCCATCCTCCCTGCAAGAACATTTACCACGGAAAGACCCCAGGTTTCTGAAATAATTTGGGGAAAGTCTTGGTCATGAAGCCACTCCAGCAAAGGTGTGGCTTTCCAGGTGACATCAGCACACCTTTCAGCGGGGGCAGGTGCTTCCTGTGCAGAGAACTGAGGAGCACGGCTGAGCCTGGGGGGCGTTTACTGCCCAGCAAAGCCAGGATTTGGCTTTTGCTGCAGCAGGAGGGTGAGCTGTGATGAGTGAGCACCTGAACCAGAAGCCTCAGAGGGCTCAGGAAGTCCTCACAAGTTGGTATCTGTCAGTGGGGATGTGGATCATTCCTTTGGTTCAGGTGCAAACAGGGCATTTTGAGTAACATTTGCACCCTGTGCAGCAGAGGAAGACTTGGAAAAAATGCATTAATTCCATAAAAGTGGCGTTGGGAAAGCAGGAGGTAGCAAAGCACACAGTGTATGTGATGTAAAATTGTTTAATTGATATACTGCAAGATATTGTTCCAATGGCAGGAGGGAAAAGAAATAATGATCAGTTAACTCATTATTAATGTTCATTTTCTTTTCCAGTATTGCCAGTGGGTTGAGTTAATTATTAAGCATGACAGTTGGGCTTTAATGTATCAGCTATAGATTCCAGTCACAGCAGTCTAGTTTAATAATTGGGTTTCTTTCTCCTTCATTTTGACTAATAGCATACTTATAGCAATTATTAAAATTCATCATGGCACAAAAATAAACCATTCGAAACCTCACCAAAAATGGCAGCACAGCAGAGCTCTGCTTAGTTTTTAGTGGAGAATTCAAAACAGCTTCTTGGAAAACATGGAACAGCTTCTCTGATAACTTTTCAACAGCCACAATGTGAACGTGGACACTCAGTGGAAGCCAAGAGTGCTTCAGGTGAGCCAAGGCAGTGTCAGTAAAAAAGTGCATTCAGACTTCACAGGAAATTCCCTCTGAAAATGCAAATTCATATGTGATTCTTTAGCTCCAGGTAGTTCAGCCAAGCCATGGCAGGTTACCAGCACTGGCAGAAAGTTGTTTTAACACTGCATCATCAAACTGTTCTGGAGATTTCGCAGTCTGCCTTGGAATGGCAGAAGGTGCCAAATGGACACAGCTTCTTCTGTGAGAAACTTAAAATCCTCCTTGCTGATCTTGCAGACTCTTTAAAGGCAAAGTGTAACTTCCAGCATGAGCACAGCTCTGCAGAAGCTCATTGAGCCCCAAACCTACAGGCATCAAGGCAGCCAGCAGAAATCCTGCACTTTCCCACCATGCCAGAGAGGAATGGGGCTTATTCCAGGACTGACAATTAGGCAAGATTTTGAGGGGTGAGAGAATTAATTACAAAAATATAGAATGAGAACAGAAAACTTGAGAAAAGCCTGGTGTTTGTAGTTCCCGGAGAAAGGAGAGCAGGACTGTGAGCTCACCATCTCCTCCACCAAGTGCAGCCCCGTGTGTGATGCAGGCATTGAAACCACTGTAGACTTGGAATCTGTCCACAGGTGAAAATGAAGACAGAAAAATCACGGAATCCCAGACTGGTTTGGTGGGAAGGGACCTCAGAGCCCACCCAGTGCCACCCCTGCCATGGCAGGGACACCTCCCACTGTCCCAGGTTGCTCCAAGTCCTGTCCAGCCTGGCCTTGGGCACTGCCAGGGATCCAGGGGCAGCCCCAGCTGCTCTGGGCACCTCTGCCAGGGCCTGCCCACCCTCCCAGGGAGGGATTTCTTATTAACATCTGACCAAGTACCTGTTTCCACAGACCCCAGCAGCTGCCTCACTCTGCAGCAGGCTGCAGGAAACGTCTGCTGAAACGTGACCCCCAGAACCCACCACAGGTCCCTCCTGCACGCATTGCCCGCACTCCTCTCAGGAGACAGCTCTCAAATCCAGGCCCACAGTGCTCCTGCTGCCCAGGAGGAGCTGGGACAGGCTGTGCCCTGGCTGCAGCCTTGGCAAGAGCTCAGCAAGAGCCATCGGTGTCACCACAGCCCGAGAGAAGGAACAGGGAGAGGATTTTCTATTCGCCCTTCGAAGCTGAGAAGGGACCAGTCTGTGTCTGAACAGCACTTCCTTCACACCTCCCCATCTTATCTAAAAGTAGGAGACTTAGCAATTAGGCAACCCTCAGAGTAATGACTGGGAAAAACTAATGACGGGGAAGGTACCAAAGGCTTCCCTCGCAGGATGGGGGGTGATGGGCTCTTTGGAACTGCAGATAAACCTGGCCACCACCAACCTCATCCTCTGGCCGTTATTTAAGAGCCAGGAGGAAATGACTGGAAGCCAGGAAACGCCAGTTTGCTGGGAGCTCTGCTCTGAAACTCCTCTGGCACAGGGGCCCCAGGCTTTCCTGCGTGATGCTTTATCATTCCACAGGCTGTTACAGCCCGTCCATCGTTCAGCTGAGCAGCCTGAGCCTGGGAACACCAGAGAATATTATCAGAGCACTGGGAATGCTGCTCTAATTGTTGGTGTGCAGAGTTGTCTGGATAAATGATCATCTGGGAAAAGAAACATGGTGTATGTACAATTAATCTGCTTAGAATTTTTTGTAAATTAATCATATTGAATGTTAAAACTATTCCATATTCTCATGTTAAATAAAATAATTCCTCAGTATTTTCATCTGATCTTATTAGAAATGATGCAGGTGGACTTTGCTATCTACCTCTCCTATTCTTACCTCTTGCACTGCCAGGAAAGTGCTAAACAGATGAATTTCCAGCTCCCTGCAGCAGAGAGCTGACCTTCTGGGCCCTCTGACACACAGATGAGGGAGTCAAACCACCAGAGGTCTTTGGAGGCTAAAATCCTGTGTCTCTGGGGTGTTGACAGCAGCTGGTCCCAGGTAAGAGGTGAGCAGCTGCACAGATGACCCCAGGTCCATGGAGAGCTTTAAATCCCAGATATTTTGTTCATGTGTCAAATCTGGGCTCTGTTTCCTGTGCTCACCTCATAAACTCCATAGGTGAAATCGCTAAAAATGGCAGCACAGAGATCCCTGCAGGCCAGGTAAGTGCAGATATCAGTCAGAGATTGGACTCTCTGACCCTGGAGATCTTTTCCAGCCTTCGTGTTGCCGTGACTCTATAAATAGAAGCTGCAGTTTTGCTCACACGGCATTTGTGTCATAGTTTGTGAATCAATCCCTTCACAACATCAGCTGAACAAGTATTGCTCTCCAGGCAGCTTCTCAGACAGTAGAGGGATGGGCAATAGAAACCACACCATTTTTTACAAAGGCATTTTTGTTCTTTTCTAGGACAATTTTGGACTCAGGTGCTGTGGCATGAACACATTTTTTCAGGTTTACAATAGCCCCTCACCTTTACTGATTGTGCAAAGCAAACTGGGTGCTGAATGCCACCCACACAGGAATTGGTGGCCAATTGGCCAAAACTTCTCTTTCTTGTCTCCAGCCCAGCTTTAGCCATGACTCTGCACACTCAGAAATCATAGGGTAATGGAAGATTTTATCCTCTTAGCAGCAGTAATGCAAGATCATTGCAGGTGAAATTTTACATTCTAATTAATAGCCGGTGGCCAGGGATGCTCCAGGGTTATGTGGCTGTTCAGAGGGGTCCCAGCTCCCTCAGACAGGACTGCACCAGCCAGGACATCTCATTTCACGGCCCACAGCAGCAGAAACCCACTGCTACAAGGCTCTGATGCCACCGGGCCACACTACAGAGCAGATGATCCTCGCCAGGGGTTGGAGGAGTTCTGCTTTGAAGTCACCTGAAGCTGATCAATAGCTGCACCCACAAAATTGGATTTGTTGTTGCCCATCAGAACCACGGAGAAGGAATTCTCAGGTGAAGGAGCTCCTGCTGACCATTGCCACGAGCTGTTTGACCTCATGTCCTTGTCCCTTTCCCAGGTCTGCTCTGTGAGGAGCCATCCCCACAGTGCTGCCAGACACCCTGGGGCCACCAGCCCCTTGCTGGAAGGGTCCCAGCCAGGTACTGCCGGCGCTGCCTGGGCTGGGATGTGACCTCCTGTACACACACCTCATAAAAGCCTTATAAACCCCTGGCAGCAGAGTAGTGTGTGTGCATTACTATCAAGTTATGTCACTGCTTCCATAATAAAATTATTTCAGCGGGTTGTAAGTCAGGTATAAAACTCTCTTTGGGCTAAAACTTGGCACGTGCACATGTGCAAACACACTCACACAGCCTGATTTCTGGGAAGGGGAGAGATTGTGCATTACTTCTCAGTTCTGCGCAGGGGCAGAGGGTTTTCCGTGGGGTATTCTCACGGGGAGAAGCTGCAGAGCTCCCGCAAGGCCAGAGGGGGACGGCAGAAACTGCTGGAAGTGGGACAGCCGCAAACCCACCCTTCACTGCCATTCCAGCCCCCTCCTTTCCCCCTCCCAGCCCCGGGAAAAGGAGGAGGGCGCCTTGTATGCTCCTAGGCATGGTTAGGGGAGGGTCACACGCTTTCCAAGCTCTGTCTGAGACTCGGAGGGTACCGGGACACTTCAGACCCCGATGCATTTGCTGCTCCAAGGGAGGAGTCCTTGGAAGCTCACCAGGACTAAACCCATCCTTTCAACAAGCTTTGCTTTGCCAGAGTTTGGATGCTGCCAACTGTTACTGCAAAGTGCAGAGGGAAAATGTGTTAGCAGTGCCAGGACTGTCCTGGGAGGTGACTGCAAAGAGTGCAAGTCCCACTGCCCACAGAAGTCCCTCCTGCGGGCCCTGCGCGCTCGGCACCAGCACGGCAAGAAGAACTTGTGCCACTGGACGCTGCCTCCAACAGTGCTAGCACATTTCGTGGAAAGAGAGCAGGGATTTTTAAGAAGCATAAAGAAAAAGGGAGCCTCCTGCTGTCTCTTGAAACCTCCCCCAGCCTGAGCAAGCTGTGGTTTGGGGCTAGAGACTCCCAGCAGCAGAGTGGGGCACTGCCTGGCGTGAGCACAGCATCCTTCAGATCGTCTGCAGCTGCTGGTGTTTGTGCACTTGACCTTTTGTGATAAACAGTACGGACATTTCCTTCACACTGACTTCACAAGTCTATTAAGAAACACACCGAACTCAAGGCAGTCATTTGCTGTGACGGTTTGTTCCCTGAAAAACAAAACACTCCACCTTTATGTCAGTGTTCCTCTGCTTTGCTGGGTCAAAATCCACATGTGGCCCGAGGGAGGTGAGTCATTTCCCCGGGTGCTTCCCCTCCTGCTGCAGCTGCAGCCCCAAGATGGTCAACATATACAAAGAAGAAATATAAGGGAAGAACTATAACAACCTGTTACCATATAATCAGGTAATAAAAAAGGGAAGGGTGATCAACAGTAAGGGTATTCTTATTTAATCTCATGCAACTCTATTTAGTGATACTAGTGGTTTGAGCATTGCTATCCATCCTCCCAACTAGAATTGATCTGGTTACACCGTGTGGACTCAGGAAAATGTAACAGCTCCATCTTTTCAGGGAACAGGCAGCAGCAGGACCTCAGTGACTGTTTCACACAGCAGACCTGAGCACAGCTTGCTCCAGCTCCAAGCACAGGCTGAACCCAGCCTAAGAACTCCTGAAGGCTAAATCACTAGAAATATCATTACAACAGGCCATCATGAGATAATCATCACACATCTGGATTTCTAAGACACAGGGCATAGTCTGGTGCTTTCCAGTCCCCGGTGACATGACCTAATACTACACACCCCTGGAGCTGCGCTCGGTGCTGGGGAAGGAGGCACTGCTGGGCTGGGAGGACACCCAGTTGGCAGCTCGTGGCTGTGGTTTGCACAAAGCTGTTTGTATCTTGTAAACAGATTTGTTTTCCTTCAGTGGTAGGGAGCCAGCAGACGCACTGAGCAGCAGCAGAACAGAGAACATCTTGGTGCAAAGCAGGAGCGGAGGGAGGACGAGCCTTCCGGCACAGAGAGAGTGCTCCCATGGTGGCTTTGGAAATGAGGAGGTGCAGTGAATATGGAAGGGTAAATAAGGCCAGGAAATCTTCTGCTGTATGAATGAGCTCCTTACTATTTGTGTCGCAGAGGTTCCAGGGATGTGGCTCTGGAGCTGGGATCCTGCTGGGCAAATAATTCTTCCCAAACTGAGATGGTGCCACGTTTTCATTCCCTGGCTCTGCCTGTCACTATCTAGCTGTTCCTCAAAAGCTCCAGCTTCAGTCCCATCCTCTGCCTTCTGAGCAGCAGCAGCAAAATTAAAATGCTCCTTATCATTTAAATCAAATGACTTGACTATTTTAACAACTGATTAAGTCAGCTCCCTCTGATCTAATGGCGTTGATGGCTGGGAACAGTGCAACCAGGCCCAAGGTGCTCAGTTCAGGCTGAAAAACCTGCTGGAAACACACACTGGAAACAGTATTTCGGCAGTTTTTTACACTCACCTCCCCTTTTCCTCATGCTGTTCCTGCCCCGGTGCTGGGTGAGCCAGGCTGGGCATGCCCTTTGGGCAGAGATGAACTTTTGGGATCAGCTGCCTCAGGGCCAGGAGGTGCCAAACCCTTCGTGTCACTGGTGTCCTCTGCCTGCCCTGCAGTTCAGAGCCCACAAACCATTTCTCTCACCTCTTATTTCTTCTCCCTGGTACCTCTGCCACTACTCAGCTTCCCAAACCTTTTTCCTGTTTCTCCTCCCCTCTGGAATTTGCAGAATCTTCTGTTCCCTTCCCAAGAAAAGCGCAGTGGGCTTATTCTCATTCTCCAGTTTTCACACCTGGTCTATTCCTTCCATGTGCTGGAAGATGCATTGGAGGATGGACGTGGAGAAAACATCAGAGAGTGAACCAAGTCATTTACACAAAGAGAAATTAGGTTATGTTACCACTGGGTTGTTTAGAATCACGGAATCACAGAACCCTGAAGGCTGGGAAAGACCTTTACAATCATCTAGTCCGACCACCACCACCACCATGTTCACCACTAAACCAAGTGCCATACCAACGTGTCTTTTGCACACTTCCAGGCATAGTGACTCCGCCACTGCCCTGGGCAACCTGTTCCAACCTTTTCCATGAAGAATTTTTCCCTAATTTCCAATTTAAACCTCCCCTGGTGCAAGTCGAGGCCATTTCCTCTTGTCCTGTCCCTTGTTCTCTGGGATCAGAGCCCCACGTGGCTTCACCCTCCTGTCAGGGAATTGTGGAGAGCCAGAAGGTTCCCCCTGAGCCTCCTCTTCTCCAGGCTGAACACCCACAGTTTGAGTTGATTCAGAGGAACCAACAGATCTGGTTTAGGCTCTGTTAAACAATGCCTGGCTGGTCTTAGTCAGTAAAACCATAAAACAAACCAAATATGCCCAGCAGCTCAGCATGGTGAGGAAAGAGCCCAGTGGCACAAGCACCAGCACCAGATTTTGCCTGGGAAAACCTCTGTGAATTCCCCCCTCGACTTCTGCAGCTGAAATAATAACTGACCCGCATGAACCAAATCTTCACAGTGGGCACATTTTTTCTCCTACTGTTTCCAAACAAAAATCAAATATAAACAGTGAGAAATTATTCCATCTCTACTAATGAGTGGCAGCATGAGAACATCAGCAATGTGTTAAAGAGAAAATCTCCCTGGTACTCTGAATTACAGTTTTCCTGGAGTGAAGCAAGAACCCTTGTGATTGAAAAACTCCTTTTCCATACTCAGAGATTGTTTTTATAAAGTATTAAATAAAAAAAAAAAGTATAATGTTCCAAAACTCAGCCATGAAAGCAGTGGTAATACTTCTTCCCCGATGCCTCTGAAATTAAGCTACCCTTTGCCTGATTTTTTTTTGGTTTGGAGTGTATGTATACACAATATTGCAAACATATCCCTGCAGTAGATGCGTGCAGCGTGTGCCACGCTGCCCAGCCCCTGCCCCAGCTGCTGCCTCTGTCATGCCAGGACCTGCCAGGTCATGCCAGGACCTGCTGCTCCTCAGCCCGTGGGCAGGGCTGGGGCGTGGGGGCTGCTCCCCTGCATGGCCTCCCCTCCACAACCCTGCCAGAGCCCCGGGCATCGCCTGCAGCCACCCAGTGCGCTCAGGAGCCGACCCTGCCGCTGGAGGGCTTGGTGCTGAGTCCCTGAATCATCTCTCACTGGGATGTGCTCCCAAAAAAAGGAGCAACAGGGCCTCAGTGGCCTAAAGAGCCGCCCACAGAAGCAGGGGGGCCTGGACAAGTGGGATTGCAGAAGTGGCACGGACAGGACATCCAGGCAGGCTGCTGGGGGCTGAGGCTGGGGCGATGGAAAATCCGCAGTGGGAAGGAAACAACGCCGCATCTGGCATTTTGAAACACAGCTAGAGTTTTCCTGTTTGTTCTGACTATGAGTCACCAATGGTAGGCTGTGAAATTCCTGATACCCATCCGGCCCTTGGGGCTGAACCGTGGGATGAAGCTCAGGAAGGAGACCCGGGAGAGATCCTGGAGTTAGCCAGGATCCCCCATGTCCGAGCAGAGCCCTGGGGTGGGATCGCAGAGCCCTGGGGTGGGATCCCACCCCCCAAACACAGGACCAGAAGGCTGTTCAGGAGGGATGCCGCAGCAGTGCCTGCACCAGGAGCCTCCTAGGGAGGCAGCAGCCACATGAAAAGATTCTCAATTCTCTTGGCACCGCAAGGTGAGCAGGAGGAGTTTGGCTTCAGCAGCCACATACACTGAGCCAGCCCAGCCTCATGCTGGACCAGGAGAAGGCAGGAGGAGAGGCCCAAAGTGGGCGTCTCAGCAGCAGTAGCAGTGCTGCTTGCTGCCAGCGGGGCACCAGCCCTGGAGGGCTCTCCCTCCCCAGCAGAGAGGAACAGCCTCGGGCAATGGCCAGGGAGCAGCTGCCCCAGGGGGTGCAGACCCTCCCTCCCCTGTCCCTGCAGCCAAGCACCAGGAAAAGAAAGCAAACAGCAGTGGAGCAGAGTGTTTTCTTTCCATTGCCAGGCCCACAGGACAGCAAGCTGTTGGGTATAAAGCTGTCAGTAAGGAGACAAGAGGAGCCCAATGGTCACAGCTGCTCTGGGAGTGCTTTGCAGGGCAAGCTGTGTGCAGCAGTTGTCCAGGGGAGATTTAGGCTGGATATAAGAAAAATGTTTTTATGCAGAGGATGGCTGGGCACTGAAACAGGCACCTCAGGGCAGCACCAAGTCTGCATTTGGACAATTGTCTCAAGAACAAGGTGTGACTCTTGAGGATACTCCTGTGCAGAGCCAGGAGCTGGACTTCATGATCCCTGTGGGTCCCTTCCAACTCAGCATATTCTGTGATTTGGCGATTCTGTTTATTACATTAGAATATCTGCCCATGGTTCTCCCCAAAAAGGATATCCAGGAAAAGAGAGAATCCATCAAGAGCATCTCCAGGGGCACAGCCTGAGCAGCAGTGCCAGCAGGCAAAACAAAGGTGTTGCTAAGCCATGGCCCTTGGATGAAGCCAAACATCGGCAATCAAGGCAGCCCATTAGGACGGACGGGGGCACACTCTGGGGTACAGCTAAGGCCATGAGGTCACAGCAGGCTCTGAGGTCACAGCAGGCTGAGGTCAGGGCAGGCTCTGAGGTCACAGAGGTCCCAGAGCCCCGTGGCTGCACAGCACCACAGCGACCCAGCAGTCGGTCCTGGAGCACCACTGCAGCGGCAGCGGCGGCAGCGGTGCTGAGACTGGGACACGGCTGTAAGGACAGTGGTGGCAGCAAGAGCTGCAGGACTGGCAGAGGGCAAGGCAGCATGGCCCTTGCTGTGCGCCTCTTGCTCCTGCTCCTGCTGGCAGTGGCCCTGCCTGCCAGGGCTGCCCAGGCTGCTCCGTGGCCAGCGCGGGCAGCAGGTGAGCCGGCGGCCTGGCTGCCCTTGCCCGGGACAGCGCTCCCTTCTCCCGGGAAGCCTTGGGGAGGGTTTGCCCAGGCCTTGTGGGAGGGTGTCCTCTGTGGGAGGGACAGAGCCCCGGGGGCCCTGGGCTGCTCCAGCCGCCCCTGCAGGGATGTTGCCCAGGGCCTGCAAAGAGGGTGGAGAGTGAGCAGAGCCAGCCCAGAGCTGCCCAGGCCCCT
>WBMY01009753.1:70892-94303 GCA_013397315.1 Donacobius atricapilla | reverse complement strand
TTCTGGGAGGAGAACTATGACTTCATATATTTTACAAGCTTAGGTCTTAGGCATGCAGGAAACCATTAAAACCTCACCAAGGGGATATTTGGGAGCGGTATGGATTAAAGACTCTTGGTGTAGGGCTGGCCTCTGTCCTGGCAGGCTTAGTGCTGGAGCAAAGGAATCTGTCATCACTGCACCAGCTACCAAAATCTGTATAAATCAAGGTGGTGAAACACATGTCTCGAGGGAATATGTGGCATCTTTTCTGAAAAGTTCTCTTACACTTTTTGTACTGATAACCAAAGCGCTGCTCCTGAAATCAGTAGAAGATTATGGGGACTCAATACAGGGACTTAATGAGCTCCAAAGGAACAGTTTGGGATGTGATTCCAGCTTCTGGTGCCTGACTCTGCATTGTACTAGGATTTTATTCCTAATGATTTATAATGTTGGAGGGGAGGATGAGTTCAGGAATTCTCTCTTTTTTTTTCCCCACAGATTTTTGCCTTGAAGTTATGTTAACTCATACGTTTAAATGTTTATTTGTCCATGGTTTTTCTGGTTTTTAACTAGAGGATACAGAATGAAAAAATCAAACTTCCCTCTTCCCCCTTTCCCACCCCTCCAAAAAAAAAAAAACCTAACAAAAAAACCCCCACCCAAACCTCAACAGAACCCTCGCAACTCCTCCCAAAAACCCTCTCCCCAAGTTTAAAAAGTTCCTAAGATGGTGGTTGTCCTATGGCCCTTCTATCTGCCAGTGCTCGTCCCTGAATCCTGATTTATTGCAAGCAATATCACCCTAAAACCCCCTTATTCTTGTATCTTTATAAAGTCAGATCTTCCAGGGAATAACACAAAAGCCTACCTTACGGTTCAAAAAGGTATTCAAAAACAACCCCTCATAATTTCATCTGTTAGAGCAACAAAGGGATGCTTTCCCCCTGGAGAGCCCTACAAGGCCAATTTTAATTTGTTTTGGAAAGGAAGAGTATTCTGCAGATGGTGTTTACCATTTGTGAACTAAAAGGTGTCAGCAGGGAGCGCGAGGGTGTCCTGGAGAGCAGAGCTTGCACAGAAGCAGGTGAATTAACAGAGAAAAAGGCGAAACCTCTGGACTACTTTATATCTTAACAGAAGAGGAATGGATAGACGGGATTTTGAGATGTCATGCACGACCTAGGGCACATCAGCTGTGCTTTCAAAAAGTTTGGCCCTCTAATCCCGACTCTTTCTCTAAGCCAGGTTTAGCTATGCTGAGGGTGGTGTGAAGGAGGAGATCTCGAGGTTCCCTCACACCCCGTTGTGCCCAGCAGAGCTCAGGGCACGCGGGGAAGGGCTCCAGGCTGGAACAGCTCTGCTGCAGAGCCCCTTGCCTGCAGCACGATTTACATGCATGATCTCAGCTGGTATTAATAATTTGGAAGGCTCAGGGATTATTAACACAGGAATTTCCTGTTCTGTGTCGTGTGGATACGGGAGCTTCGCACACGCTTCTGCTTTTCCACGGCGTGTTGGGGCTTTTTCTGGTCTTTGGCAAGTTTAAAGAACAAAGTCCAGAGGTGCCAGAGGATGCCTGGGGTTGATCCTTTCTGGTTTTGTTCACAACACCCTGGATGTTAAACATCTTGGGAACTTTTTAAACTTGGGGAGAGGTTTTGGGGGTTTTTGTGAGGGTTTTTTGGGGTTTTGGTGGGGTTTTTTTCTGGTTTTTTTTGTGGGGGGAGGGGGTAGGAAAGAAGGAAGAGGGAAGTTTGGGTTTTTTACTCTGTTTCTTCGTTATGGTAGGACATGAAAACAGATTGACTTCATTGAGCTGTCAGAAGAGAAAGAAGCTTTATTTACAATCCCAACAGTTTCTTTTAGAACACGCTGTGTAAAAAGGTCTGTTATTGCTCCATGGCACTGACACTGCTCTCCATTGGGTCAGGAATAGGAAACACCCCCTGGGGACAGTTGTTCTGGCAAAGGGAACACTGTTTGCTGAGCCTGTGCTGAGAAACGCAGAGAGATGTTTTGAAAAGAGAAAACTGTTGGCAGCTTTCCCTTGGGAAAGGAGCCAGCAATGGTTAGCAAGCTGAAATTCAGGCTCAGAAAATGTCGAGCCAGCATTATCCTGTAGTTAAAAACCAGGGACAGTGCTGAAGGGACTGTGAGGGATGGCTGGGAATTGCTGGATGCCCAGTGTGAATTTTTGCAGCAATGGGAATGTCTCTTTGCACGAGGAGATGAGCCCCAGCCTGCGTGAGAGGAAGCAGATGGACTGCAGAGACGTGCCTGCATCCTGCACCCAGGGGTGCACGTGCAGTGCTGAGAAGGGTAATAGAGAGGAGGAGCAGTGTCCCCTTCTGGCCCCTGATAAATCCATCTCTGGGCTGTCAGAAGTGGCTGTGGAATGGGAGCCCTGTGGTTTTTCTCTGCAGAAGTGGCCCAGTCACGTTTATCTCTTTTCCTCTTTGCACATTGGCATATTCTTTCTGTGTGCGTATTTATCCAAAGCCTTCACTTGGAGTGTCGGACTAAAGGTCATATCATTTTTTTTTCTCTCTTTCTCTCTTTTTTTTTTTTCTCTCTAGTCCCTCTGTTTCTAAAGATGTCGAGCTACATAACTGATGATTTCTTCTGATGCCAGAAGGCCTTTGTAATTTGCATATTAGGGTTTAGTGTATTTTTCTTTTTCTGCATCTCAGTGCTCTCAATTTGTATGCAGAGCCATCCTCTTACCATGAGCTCCTATGCCCAGAGCTGAGGATTATGTTCTTATCCAACATATGTACACAGCCTGAAAAGCTAAATCTCAGCTACTAGAGGAACAGAAAGATGTTGTGGTTAAAAGAACTGTGTCAAAGCCACCAGTCTGATCAATCTATAAATCGTTTTGTTTGAGAAGCAAGATAAAGATACACCTTGAATGCGTGTCCCCTGGCCAGTACTAATTCATAAATTTAAATATTGCTACTCTGACTGTGAGGGATTATGCAAATATGGCATTTTATTTAAAATAATAGAACCCAGTTTTGTGGCAGTGATGGAGGAGCTTCTGTGGATGCTGTTTTATGCAGAAAGTGCCAGATTTTGGTAACCTGAAGCATGGGGGCTATGGAAACAGCGTGGCAGTGGCACAGTGGGTTGTTCCCTCGCCCCTTCAGGCAGCCTTGCTGAGACACCAGAAGCAGCTCCTGCAGGGCTCGACCTGCTGATGTCCCTGTTCCATCCTGCAGCAGCTCGTGTAGGAGGAAAGGAGAGGGCAGAACAACTCATCTGGCTTTATAGCTGCACCCATTTGTGCATCCATGGATAAACTGATGGCTGATCTGCTTTCCTGTACTTGAGGGAGGGAGGAGGAACACCTCTGAGGCAGCAGCTTGTTGGAGAGCTGAAAGAAACTTCTAGGAAAGTGAAAAGATTAATCTTTTCCTCTTCTTTTCCCTCGAGGCTTAAATACTAGATGATTTATTTATTTATTTATTTATTTATTTATTTTTAAATGGGCAGTGTGAGGTTGTTTTATTTTATAATCCTGTGCAAAAAATACCGTAGAGGTTGGGTATTCAGAGGGTTTTAAAAGCAAAATAATAATTTGCATTGACTGTCAAACATTCTTTGTATAGTTTTTGCTATGATAGAGAAGCCTAAGAAGCTTCCCAGCAAACATTTCTATTCTCCAGGAAGAGCACTTCAGTCCTAAGCTTTCAGCCCTCTCTAAAGAAAAGAGGAGGCAGGGGCAGTCAGTCAAGGAAAATTCAACAACTAACAACCGTTTGAAGTTATCTGCAAATAGTTGCAATTGTCTGAGATCTGTACTTTCCCAAGAATAAAATGCTGTCCCTTTTTTTTTGCATTTATCCTCTCCAGTGTTTGTTTGTCCCCTTGCTGTTGTTTCCTTGGCCTCTTTCCTCTCCAGGCGCTCCTTCCCTTTCTGCTTCACTTGTCATCCCTGAATCTCCTCCATCTGCACTTAACCCTGCTCGGGTCGCCCTGGCTCACACCCAGCCTCTCTCACACCCTCCTCACCCTCACTGTGGAACCTTATTTCTCGACTGTTTTGCTTTGAGCTTCCGTGTGAAGTCGTGTTTCTCCAGCAAACATTTTGGGATTGCTGTCCTTGTAGCGATCAAAGAAAAGGCTCCTCTGCACGCACCATTTGCAGCCATTCGGCTCCAGAGGAATGCTAAATAGTCACAAAAAGGCTGTGATTACACGAAAAGACTATTTCAGTGAAGCTAGCTGTTCTTCAAATAGAGATCATATTTCTCAGGGAAAAAAAAAAAAAAAAGGGCCAATTACCAAGCTTTGTCACCTACACTGCGAATTCTAATGAACTTCATTGTTGTTACACTGATTTTTACCAAACTAATCGCAGCATCAGTCCCTGTGACTGTCAGCTCAGCTGGCTGTAGCTGTGCTGGGTTCCAGAACCTTGTCCTGGTTACAGCTCGTGGAATCACAGCAGGGTTGGTGTTGGATTTTAAGAACAACCTCTGGAGGTCCAACACCCTGGCTCAGGCAGGGTCAGCAGAGCTGGAAGCCCAAGAGTGCATGCAGACAGCTTTTGAATGTCCCTTAGCAGGTGTCTCCATCACCTCTTTGGGCTGGCCCTGCTCCCCCAGTTAAAAATTATTATTTCCTTAGAAATAGTGGTTGATCGCCTTAAAAATATTGTGCTATAATCTTAGAAGACTAGGAGCTCCAAGCCTTTATCAAGAGCTTAAAATTGATTTTTATTCTCCCTCCTCCCCCACCTTCACCTTATCACGTGAAACATTTGATGCAAGTTTGTTTGGGTACTTTTGTCTGTCTGAATTATTTGTGTTTCTTCCATTTATCATACTCTAAGCTTTCTGGTAGATAAATTGGTCCTACTCTACACCAGGACAGGTTGATGGCCCATAAAATAGATTTTCTAGGACTATTGCCATGGTTATGTGATTTATTCCAAGGCCCTCCCTAAGCTCTAAACCCACCATCACTAACAATAGTGGGGCTCCCACACGACAGAGGGATTTAATTGATCCCATTATTATCCCAGCAATCTGGGATGCTTTCCCTGGAAGGGAAATGACCTTGCTTGTGAATATCCCTGTTTTAAGTTCTTACGGTTTTTTCTAGAAAACCAGTCACTCTGCCAGTGTGAGAAAGCAACTCAGCAGTGGATCAAAACCACAGAGGCACATTTTGTGAAGGTCGTCTTCAGAGTTCCGTCCGTGGGTGGAAATGTGGTGGCTGGGCGCAGGCTCTGATAGCCAAGGAGTTGAGTGGCAGCTGCGAGCTGCGGCTGGGGATGATGTGAGACCCCCTAAAAGAGAGGGGTCCTGTTTAGGGCCCAGTTCCTGCGGGCTCTGCTGTGCTGCCTCTGGAGCAGGTGGCTCTGGAAAGGTGCTGAGGGGTACGTGGGTCACGGAGCACCAGAGAGGGGCCGAGCTGTGCAGGTGAAGCAGGGGCTTGTGCNTAACAGTTCATGGAGATGGTGATAGAATACATACCTTGGGAATATCTTATATTGTAACGTAGGACACTAGGGCAGCAAGCTTCAGGTGGCTCTGCAGACGTTTCCCCTTCTTCCTTGCAGAAATTCTCTCAGGGCGCGCTTGACTTCAGAAGTCTTCCATGATTTCTGAGAGCCAGAGAGGGTTGGAGGCTGCTTGGAGCTGCTAAGCCTGCTGAGAGTGCTGAGATTGCTGTGCACATGCAGAATAACTTGGGGCTGAGAGAAAAGTGTTGCCTTTACGCTTCTGAAAGTGCTAGGAAGAATTGCAAATGCCTTCAGAGACATCTGCCTGTGTGTTTCTATACAAACCCAGCAGTTTGGTTTCCTTAATGTCACACTAACATAATTGGAGGTGGAGCAGCGAGGCAGGAGCCTAGAGGTTTGTGAGGAAAGGGTGCTGGGTATGCTGCCTTTCATGTCCTGTCACACATTTCCTGGATCACCTTTGTTCATGGGGGACAAGGACAGACAGTAAAGAATGGCCAAAATTTTGATGAAGACCAGATAATTTTTAACTCTTGCATTTCATTTGCCTTCTGGCCACCTCTAGAAATGATTTGTCACTAAGGAAGGTTGTACATCTCAGCTGTTGCTTGAAATAGGGTCTGGAAGTGAAGTTGGTTAACCAACATTCAAAGAATTTCCCATTATCATGCAGATGAAGTGACCTGAAATGGAAGCATTCACTTGGTCAGCAAACCAATTGCTAACATAAAACCTAGCTTGACTTTGGGTAGACTGCAGTTCTGCACTGCAGGTGGTGATTTTTAGGTTTTTACTTCAGTCAAAACAGATAGGAGTTTCTGCTGAAGTGGAAGCATCTCTGCAGATTAGCATGGGACAAGGGATAATTAAATCCAGGCACCTAAAGAAGCTGAGGGGTAGAGAGTATTTGCACTGGTGTTCCCATACTTGCTCATGTCTGTCTCATTTCCAAAGGAAAATGAAAATTAACGATGCAGTATTTTATATTTTAATGATTCCATATCTGTGTTTAATTGCAGTTTGTAAACCTGCAGGTTGTAAACCTGTCATGAGTATGCAATGAATATTCTGAGTTTATTCTCTGTTTTGTTGTGGTTTTTTAATTATAGATTAACATGCCCTTTTCAGACAGCTTACAGCTGGATATCCTGCTGCCCATGGCACACCTAATGCACTTGCAGGAAAGGGAATAAGATCCAGGAGAGGAAATTGCTGCCTGTTCTGATCACAGGAATGAGCAATTTACTGAATACAGACTAAATTTCAGTCATAAGTAATGCATTAACATTGGTATTACACCATCAGCATTGCCCTTCTGCCCTGTATAAAACTAAAGAAAGTTCACCTTTTAAATGGTATTCAGATTTATAATTGAGCACTTTGAGTGATGGGTTCATGTAATGCAAGCTAAAGGAAGAGATTTACAGCGTCTGTCAGCAGAACATTGTTATGTGAGGAGAGATTAACAGTCATAATTTCAGACTCAACAGTATTTAGAATTCTGAATTGTCTATTTTAATGCAAATGCTCTGTCTTTTAAATACTGCGCTCTGTCTTAATTAGGTGAAATAACCCTTCCTTGCTTGGGTAGTCCCCTAAATTAGTGACCAGCCTAACACCCTCAGGATCGTGCTTTTGCATTGTTTAATCCATTCCAACCACGCCAAGTGAAAGGATAAAAGCATAACCTGGACTCCTATATATGGAGCCCAAGAGGCACAGCTTCAGATCTAAACTCCTCTGGATTCATTTCCAGGTTTTTATTTCAAGAGGAAACTGATAGGCATCAGCGGGCTCAGATCAGACTCGGCCCAGCTGAGCAGCTTCCTCAGAATTCCTTGGGGATTTCTGCCCTGCAGAAGTGGTGTCAGGGGAGAGGTGAGCACAGCAGCACCAGTGTGAGCCCGTGCACTGCTGACAGAGTGAGCAGGGGACACTCAGGCCAGGGAGTGAGCTCTGGGACTGCTCCCCTGTGCTGGCAGCAGGAACTCGCCAGCCCTTTGGTGGATGGCTCTGCAGTGCAGTGATCCCATCTCAGGGATGTGCATTATCTTCCTTTGCCAGGGTTGGGATTGAATGCTCGAGACAGTATTTCTTGTTCAGACTCAGATGTTTATTAATTCTTACCTACGTTACAGTCTCACAAGCTGTGAGTTCTACAGCACTTCAGGCTAACAAACTAAAAATGGAGCCCAATCTCTCTCTCTACAAGGCTTTTTAAGGATAAACTGTGCAATTAAGAAATGACACCTAAATTATTTTTACTTTTAACCCAATAACCAACCACCCGTGGTCTGCAATGTGGACTTTTCTACCCAATTACAAAACGCCACCCAACCTGTGGGCCTGATATTTCTGAGTCTGAGAGATTTTAGCCTGCTAGCAGCCACTAACCTTTCTCAAGGGAAAAATATCTCATGAAAGCTTCTTCTCGAAACAATCTTGCTAAACAACTAATCTGTTTTCAAAACAATCTTTCTCCAGCTAGTGTTTTGCCTTTCTAGTTCTGTTTCTGTAGTTAACCACTGGGATTAGAGAGGGGTCATTTCTATTCACCAATCACGTTAAATCTGCATTGGAACACCTTCTAAAAGGTACTAAGAATTAGGCAATAGAGCCTTCTCTATGCTCATTGCCTTCTGAAAAATATTTGGAGTCTCATTCCTTTTTTCGTGTACTACAGCAACACCCAGACCCATGGAGAAGAAGGTGAAAAAGAAGGACTTAGCCTACACCCTAAACCCTCCATCTTGCTTTATATATATATATATATAATGTATTACTTTATTCTAAAATCTTTAAGTTTTCCACCCTGTGATATCACACACTTCTATCCAAACTCCACACCCACAATCCCAGTGCTATCACTCAATTTTGGGAGCCTTCTCCACGGCCTCAGGTCAGTGCAGTGTTTGCTTGGGGGCCAGAGCCTGTCAGCACAGAGAGCCTGAAATTCTCAGTGCCCAGGGTTCCGACAGTACTCGTGCATAAACTGCTTGCTTTTAATCTAATCAGGTCAGCTGCCATCAGCAGCAGAGCTGTGGGGATGTGGGGCTGCAGCTGCTGAGTTTGCAGCTGTGCCCACGTTTCCATGGCTCCGCGGGCACGGGGCCAAATCCCTGCCACGTGTGTAATCCTGTTAGACTGAGTGGGACTGCTTCCACCAGGGCAGGGCAGCAGAAGCAGACTGTGAAGCAGAAGCACATAAAAAGGGCTTGGCAGGGGAGTGCAGCTGCATTTGCAGCGGGAGTGATGGATAACCAGCCCACGCTGGCACCCCTCACTGAAGGACAAACTGCTTTTGGGGCTTGGCCATTGCAGCTGGGGCCTGTGTCTGTCTGGGATGAGATTTACTGTGGGCTGGATATTTCTGAGCCTGAATTTCAGCTTGCTAACCATTGCCAGCTCCTTTCCCAAGGGAAAGCTGGCAACAGTTTTCTCTTTTCAAACCATCTCTCTGCGTTTCTCAGCACAGGCTCAGCAAACAGTGTTCCCTTTGCCAGAACAACTGTCCCAGGGGCTGTTTCCTATTCCTGAACCAATGGCGCACAGTGTCAGTGCCATGGAGCAATAATAGACCTTTTTACACAGCGTGTTCTAAAAGAAACTGTTGGGATTGTAAATAAAGCCTCCTTTCTCTTCTGACAACGATATGGAGCCAATTTATTTTGTGTCCTACCATGACAATTTACCTCACATTAGTCATTAAAAAGATGGGTACAGCCTGAGCACGAGCTGTGTTTTGCTCGGTGGAGGGGGAGTGGATTATTACATCCCAGATGCTTCATCTTGGTGCTAAGGTGTGATAATTTACCCTCCACTGGTGGTCATCTCCACCCAGACAACATGATTCCAACTTGCTCAGACCAGGTGCCCCAATTCTGAAGAGTTTCTGCTGAGAATGAAAGAAACCCAGTGAGGAAACTCCAGGTTTTCTGGCAGTAGCCAGCCCCCATGCCCAGCAGTCTCTTCCTTTATGGCTTGGGTTGCCCTGTGGTGGTTTTCCTTTGTCTGTGTGACAGCACAGCCAGAGGGGTTTGGAGACAGCAGATACCAAACAAAATGCAGCATTGAAAATTACCTGGCACCCTTGAATGTTAAGATTTAAATGAAATTTCATTTAGAAGTTGTTTGTAAATTATATGGAAAGCTGAAGGGTACAGTCTTTCTAGCAGAGCATGGCAAGATCCTTTGTGGGGTTTTTGTGCTTCAAGGAATCATGATGTTTTGAGAACTGACAACTTTAAACTTCCACAGGTATTACAAGCAATCTTTCTAGTAATTATTAGACATCACGGTGAAACCTGCTTGGTTTGCACTATAATTTTGGAACTCCTATTAGGCTCTTTGGATGCTATAACTGAAGTTCATATCTCTTAAATGCACCTTTCGGGCTGCCTAGGGTTTTATGGTGCAGAAATCAGAGGAATTGCAGTATCTCTTGTTCATGGAAGCTTCTGGGTAATTTCAGCAGGTCTGAATGAAGCAATTTGGGCTACAGTTTTCAAAGCTCTGAGAGAGATTCAGAAGACCATTAATGGGAGGTGAATATTAAAGCATTAATCCTGTGCTTTAAGTCCAGGATTGATTTCAGCTGCCATCACAGAGTTAGGATTTCACCCTGAAGTCTTAGTGATGGAACTAGCCTGAAGCCTAGCCAGTCCTGTTTCCCTTTGTCATGGTACAGGCTCAGCCAAGGAAACATGGGTGAAAGAAAGAAATATTTATGGGAGACCTTCCACTTGGTGTTTTGGAGATAGGGTTTGGATTTTAGGGTGCATACAGAGCCATGTGATCATTCTGACTACAGGAAATATCGCCTGTGGTGGATCTTCAGTGTCACAGACAAATTAATAAGGCCTGGAGCACAGTCCATAATTACCTTACCTAATGAGGTAATTCATTCCTTCAGCCTCCAGCCTTTGGGGCTCCTGAGATTATAGAGGTTTTCCAAATTGTTTGTGTTGGTTATTGTATTTCTGTCTGTAGACTCTTTGTGTTAACCTCCATAAAGGTAGCTAAGAAAATGTCACTAATTTTGGCAAGAAATATAACCAAGCACTTGGTTATATTTCTTGGAAGTTACTTTAATTTGTGTTACCCAATTCATGAAAAGTGTTGTGGGAAGTGGCACAGAGATCTGAAGTCAAGCTGAAAGAGAAACAATAGCATTGTTTCCTTTTACACCTAATTGCTTATTAAAAATGATTTGAACTCACACGAGATTAATTTGCAAAACATCTTCCCCACAAGCTGAAATATTAACACCAGAATTAAAATCAGCATTAAAGTGCTTTCTTTTTCATTGATGTGTCTTCCTAGATGCTTCTTACAGTACTCGGTGAACCCACACTGTTTCACTTTGTATATTTTGCTAGGTTCCATTTAGTAATTGGGATACTTTTACTTGATTCTGATGGTCTAACATGGCGTTGTGGTTGTTCTTTTAAACAGAAGGAAAAGGTGGGGGGTTGGAGATTTCTTTGGTTATATGAGTATATTTTTTATTATCTTACCGTTTTTTTCTTTTTGTCATGTTTATTGTGCGTTCTTTGAATGTAATATTCCTAAAATATTTGTGTTCACATCAGGCTCCATAGTGCTTTTCCTATTCCCTTTGTTATTGTTACTGATGTTTTACAAAAAAACAAATTGGTGTGCACCTTTGAAAGGCTGAAATTTGTCTTTGAAGTGTAGTGTGATACGGACTTGACAGCTCTTTGAAAGAAGCAAGGCTGGAGATGTGGTTTGCAGAAATCCTCCTGGATACTACCCATTTCTGGTGCCTGAGTTTCAGAGATGTGGATCAGCAGATTGTGCTGGTGGATGAAATTTGTGGTTAGGATTATTTGCTTGCTTGGGTTTTCGAGGTGGCTCAGATTTGTTTTTCTTCTCTGGATTTTTGTCACAGGCAATTTTATAATCTAGATTTTTTGTTCAGGTGTCCTATTCCTTTTCAGATCAGGATAATACATTGCTTTTATTTCAAGTTGTTCTTCCTGTATGTATTTCTATTATTCACAAAGTGGTGTAAGAATTATTCATAAAATGAGTAGGGGGAAAAAAGCTCACACACTGATAATTAGGCATACATCAAAACCCATAAGCTTACAGTAATAGCTGAATCCTATGGTAATATGATTTTCAACAAATATTTCTTGAATAAACTGGGTGGCCAGGAGTGGTTTTATCTCTTTGCAAAACTGAATAATACCAGCAGTACATGACAATAGTTAATACCCATGTGAATATTTCCATTTCAGCTGCCAATCTCCCCCTACTTTACGCAGAAGTGTAAGTGGCTTTTCCAGCTGGGTTTATGGGAGGGAGTTTGCTGTGCCACACACACCTCACAGATGGATCAGATTTTTAGAGCCATCACTCCCTTGAGCTTCATCAGCATTTAGCCCACAGGGATCCTTCTCACTCCTGTTGCTCTTCCCTTTGTTAACATCAAAAGAAAAAAAAAAAACAAACAAAAAAAAAAAATCAAGAAGTTAGTAACCAACACCAATGTCTTTTTTCCTAATTACAATACATTATAAGCATT
Organism: Donacobius atricapilla; assembly: GCA_013397315.1. Classification (NCBI taxonomy): domain Eukaryota; kingdom Metazoa; phylum Chordata; class Aves; order Passeriformes; family Mimidae; genus Donacobius; species Donacobius atricapilla. Next base: position 82,295 of record WBMY01009753.1, on the reverse strand, counting down.
TTTTGGCCCATCAGCTTTTGCCACACAATGCTGCTAATGCTTTTAAGCCAATCATCTATTACCCCACGTGACTCCTACTACAATACATCATCATAGTTCTGTTTCTCCAAAATGTCTAATCTATTTGAAATGTCACCGTTTAAAACTTATTTCTAGTTCAATTTCTCTCTCAACAATGTCCGCCCTATTCCATAACCTGTCCAAATCAGCACACTTCATCCCAAAAGTTTACAGCCAAATATACAAAGCCATGGAAACCTTCTGCCAAACTTGAAAAATTCCATACAAAACCATTCCCCACATCAGTTTTCCTGTGGAAAGGCAGAATTTCCCTCCTGCATTCTGCCTCCACCCCGGACCATCATCACGCCTCTGTGCAGACACGGCTTTATTTGGTTCATTGGGGCCAGTGAGACCTGGACTTTCCTGTAGCAGGTGAAATATTTCCTCTGAGCTCCCCACGGTGCCTCTGCTGCTCCTGTTGCAGCCCCCTGGTTTTTGGGGATGAGCCTCACAGCCTGGCTTATCTCCTGCCACAAGAAGACAGCAACATTTCCTCTCCAATGCCCTTGGAACTGGATTAAGTAGGAACCTATAAAAGAGGCTGTGTGTCCCTTTTCACTACCTTGAAGTCATTTGTTCCTATTAGCATAACTTTTTTGGCATCACGTTATTTTCACTCTCTAAGATTGTTATCAAAATGCAGCAAAATTAATTCAGAAAAGAATATGCAAAGGAAACAAAAATATGCTAATCCTGGGGAATCACTTTTTCATGGCTCAGATAGAGGCCAGCTTCCTTCTCTTTCTTTCTCTGCCTTTCTGCTTTTTATTTCACTTTTATGGCCGCAATTTGAAATCTCAGGCCCTCATTTTTGCTGAGCCTGAGAAGAGCTTACACATTTCATTGGCACATGCAGAGGTCTTAATGTGACTCTATCTTCACCTTGTCAGAGGGGTATTAAGAGGCTTGTGACAGATGTTCTGGTTCTACCAGAACGAAATTTTAAGCAGGGTGCAAGTGAACATGACATGGATATTGTAACTGGTTTATGCCTGGTTTATACCCCTTCTTTTTTTTCTTTCTTTTTTTTTTTTTTCTTTCCTACTTCCCCTTAAAGTTCTTTCCTCTCTTTCTTCAGAAGTCAGAAAAGGTTTGTAATTAGCTGGGCAAGTTAATGTTTAGTCTCCTGATTTCCACCAGATCTGCGTGCTGGGGTTTGTAAATACAAGCAGAGCTTTGGACCGGTAACATTTTCTGAATTGAAAAAATTAAGGAAAATCGAGGACCTACCTCAGATGGTAATCTGAATAAAGTATGGGAGTCCTATAAAACCTCAGAGTAGATAATTGGAGTTTCGTGACTTTTAGGACTGCTGATGTATTTAGAACACTTTATTGCTTTGTGAAGCACCAGCAAAATTTGATTTCAGCTTCAGGAGAGAGGCTTCTGTGATTCCTGTTTTGCAAAACCCAAAGCCCCTTTACTGTGAGGGATCACACTGTAAGTCAGTGCCAAATTAATTTCATTCCCCTTGTGTTGATGTGTTGAGTGCGTGAGAGCAAACCTTTCAGCACCTTGGAATTCTTCTAGTTACTTGCCATTTAATGCTCTTATCAGACAAACTGTAAATAAGAGTGTAATTAATTATTCTGTACTTACATGACAAGTTGGATATAAGTTCCACCCCCTTGGGAGTCTGTTATTTACTTGATTGTGAGGGGAAATTACTGCAGGGTTATCTGGAGACTACCTGGAAGATGAACATGACTTTTGTGTTCAGTTATTTTTACATCCTTCCCAACCTGAGAGCCAGATTTCACTTTGGACCCCCACAAAGAAAGGAAGAATTTAGGAGACACCAGCTCTTACAGTTGCAGCTGGCTCGTTTTCACTGGCCTGGAAGAATCAAATTATGGCAAATTCTTTATTCCTAACTAAATTTTCTGTGTAAGGAAGCTGCCAAATTGTTAATTCTGGAGGCAAATCCACAGTGCTTACCCACACTGGAGGTGCCACTGAAAGCAATGCCAGCTCCACGTGTTGCAATTCTTTCCCAGAGGCACTTTTTTGGGGGTGAATCTGTTCTTTGTGTCGATGGTAAGATCCTCTGCTTCCTCCTGCTGCAAGCACTGGATTTGCAGTGCTCTCAGGGTCAGGGACTGCATTCTGTAGCTGCATGGGTCGTTCATGGTGTAGATAAGAAAAATCAGTAAATCTGTTTTTCTTTTCCAGCAGTAATAGAACTGCAGTCTTATGTTTTCAGTTTGTGGTTTGCAGTCTTACATTTTCAGTTTGTGGTTTTGGCCTCTCTAGTCTTTCCGATGTCTTAAAAATAAAAATAAATAAAAAAAAAATTAAAAAAAAGGGGGCAGAAAATTTAAGTTTTGCTAAGTGTGAAAAGTCCTCCGAAATGTGAGACGGGAGAGGCGTGAAGACATTTGCAGAAGAGGAAAAGAGGGAAGGGTCTAATTAACCTTTCACTTTGTCATTTTCATGCTTTTGCCTTGAAATTTTTATGCACCTTCCAAGTTTCAAGGCAAAGATCTAATGTATGAACAGATGCAAAAATACCTCTCCCCTCCCAGCCCCAACTGTGGTTTGGGGGGTGAGAAATCATAATTTTAAGTGAATTTCTCCCGCACAACTTTAAATTAGAAAGGATTATATAGAGACCATAGAAACCTTAATTAGAAAACCTCATTAATAACTCCTGTAGTGTTAACAAATGCTTTAGGGTGACCTAAGTGTCAAAGGAGTAAACCTTTGTACAAAACTTCTCCCAAGTGCCGTCGATGGCAGCACTAGCCTTGACCTCACAAGAGGTAAGACTGAGGGCTGTAGCTTTTCAGTATGCAATCAGTGTAATTCAAGGTTGTGTGACATAATGATTTTTCTTATCTTCCTCCAGCTATTCTGTCTGTTTTGTAATTACCTACTGCTTCTCCAGGCCCTGGAAACAAGATCGTACTTCTAATAGATATTGAGAGATTTGGGGCTTTTGTTAACAGAATACAGAAAGACACTTACCATGTTAATAGTACCCTGTGATCTGAAAACACTCCTTTTTTTTTTAGAATTCAGAATTAAACCTCTTAAAGTGTTTCCATTTTGTTCAATTGGGCTACATTAAAAAAAAAAAAAAATCTTTCAATGAGTAAGACTTGCTCCTGAGTGGAATTATCAGTTTGGATTTCATCTGTAAAGGAAGGAGGTTCATTGACCACCTTACTGATATTAAATGTGCCCTGTTGGAGATGGTCTCGGAGACTGAAAGATGATTATTGTGCATCCTCCCAACTACTTCCATCCACTTCTGCTCTTCCTGATTATCCAGAATTTCCAGCACCAATATGGCTTGGTGGAACAGCCTGTCCCAGGACCACCTGGTGGGCTAAAGGCAACTTCTCCACCCCGGCACTATTAGATTTTTAGCTCTTTGTCTTCACATAAATTGAATATTCATATACAGAACCGATTTTATGTGATCTTCTGTCTGGAGAAATTTTTCCTGGCTGATTGTCTCAGTACTATTGCAAATATTAGCCTTTCCAAAGGAAACAAAAAGGACAAAAAAAGGCAAATGTTTAAATCTGAAGGCTGCTTGAAAGGGATGAGGTAAATGAAGTAGAAGAAAGGCTTTACAGATTAGAAATAAGCTAAAGGAAAGCAGCTTAATTCAGTAACCAATTGCCCAAAGCCAATTTTAACCATGAAGAGCTTTATCATTTCAGCTTAGAATAAAACTGGGGGGAAAAAAACCCCAAAACAAACCCCAAAATGAAATAATTTAGCATTTCAAGGTCAGGAGAGAGCTGTGAGACAGCAGCAAACCAACAGATTTGAAGGAAGTAACCAGAATAACAATTCTCATTTACCTGCATGCCAGGGCATGATCCTGGCTACAGCTTTCCAGGTTCATGGGAAATTGGTCCTCAAATCTCATTGCAATTCAATTGGAAACAGCTGTCTAATTTCCTCCTCTGTAAATCTCATTTTCTAGGAAGGACACAGCCAGAGAGGGCCAAAAGCAAGATCCCTCAGGTAACAGCCCTGTGTTCAGCATGCTGAGCTCTCTGCTCAGGAGTTTACCCTAACAGAAGCTGTGCTTCAAACCAACAGGGATGCGACAATGGCTTTTATTATTATTTAAGGTTGTGATTTTCACAGTAATTCCGCAAAATGAAATTTTGGGAGGGTGAAAGTAATGCTTTACACGGGAAAGGGAAAGCTGCTGAGTGGAAATGCTGCATTTCCCATCGACCCTGGGGCTGTGAAAGGACATCTTAGAAGCTTCAAAGTTCTCTGTTATTGTGTACGAATTTGCATAAATCTCTCATCCCAGAAATGAAAATACCAAATGCCTCAAGCCACAAAATACTCTGTGTATTTCTGATTTCACTGTGACAAAGAAGCGTTGGAAATCTCAAGGAGATGAGTGCTCTCCAGGGACTCCACTCTGATTTCCTTTAGAAGTTGGCACAGCAAAGGTGTAAAATGGCTTCGGATCAAATGATTCATGAAGTAATTAAAAAAAACCCCAACAAAACAACAAAGAAACAGGCTGGTGAATGAGGTATCATCAAACCATAGTCCTATATGTAGATGAGAATTTCATCAATATTCAGGAGTGAATTTTGTGTCTTGAATTTTTCTGGGGTTCGCTCATGGACTCCTTGACCTTCACCCTCATACTTCAGGGGCTGAGAACTCCCTTTCTCTTTGCATTGCAGGTGGTTTTTTGACTTACACCGATTTGTCCTTTCTCTGTCCACCAAACAGCCTTCAGCTTCTTGTGAAGGTCAGGAATATGGAGAGGATTGCAATAAAATAGCATTGTTCCAAAATGTGCTTTTTTTATTAGCGTTCAATCTGGCAGCAGCTGCTAAGGGGAAAGGATCATAAACATTATTGGGCACTTTTAATTACAGTAAAAGACAGTTCCAGATTGTGTTATCCTATCTCTTTTGTATTCAGCTTGAGTCTTCCTAGGGTAGAACTATGATATTAAGTTCTGTCAATACAGTATTCCTGAAATCATATACCTATGGAAGCCAGATCCTGTTTGCTTTCAAAGCCAGGTAGACCTATCAACAAAAATATCAAGTAAGTTAAGTGAAAGGAATGTGACACTTGCTTTTTTTGGCATGAAGTGAACAATGCCAACGACTATAATTTGCAGCCTATAAATATTCATGAGGAAAAGCTTAGTTTCTGTGACACATACTGAAACTGGGTTGTTCTGTTGAATTTTTTTTGCATTAGACTCAGGGGAAATTCAGATAAGGTAAGACTAAAAAAAAAAAAAAAAGAAGAAGAAGAGTAAATAAACTCAGCCAAAATGGGTTTGTCTGTGATTTCTCTCAGTATAGCATCTGTTTGCATTCCTTGAGTCAGAGCCTGGGGTTTAAACACCAACTTGACTTGTGATTAAGTTGCTGGAGTGACAAGTCTGGACTCCAGTTCTACTGACCCAGTTCTCTCTTCCGAGAATCTTCCCTGCAGAGTGAGTGACATGTTTGCAACAGGCCACTCCTTGTGTGATCAGAATTACCAGTGTGTTTTGTATATTTTAATTTTCAAGCCATTGCAAAGTGTTGCGGTGGGTTTTTTGTTTGTTTTTTTTGTTCTCTGTTATGTAAAATTTATCTTAGACTGACTTATTTCTCAGCATGGCCAGCACTTACCTGCCACTGCCCAGACTGATTCCTCATGCACAAAACAAATAAACAAACACAAACCCCAACTTGGTGGAGTTTCTAATGAAATCAGGCTGCTGAAAATTAGCAGTCACATGCCAAGCCTGGGATGTGAGATTGTGAGACAGATAAAGGGAATTGGCCCCTGAGTTATTCCTAAGAAGGAATGGTCCAAAATTGTGTTGGTTGCTCTGCTCACTTCATCCCTGCCCCTCACACAGCAGTCACCAACCCGTGCAGCATCAGACCCTGGTCTGTGTGGGGTATTTTTACCCCATTCAGGGGCTCTGCTGCAGGGTTTTATTTTCTCTCTTGGGGGCAGACAGCCTCAGATGCAGCTCTAACAACCCACACACAAATGCCCGCACTGCCTGCTTCCATGGCACACGAGCGGTGGGATCCCGCCTCGCTGGCACAAGTACCAAAGTGCAAACCCTGCTCCCCAGCTTGGCTTCCTCTGATCCATCCTTTATTGCATGTTAATGACTTTTTCCAAAGAGAAAGTGAGATGGTTCTACTGAAGGATGCTCGTGGAAAAACTGGAGCGGAGTTGGTGACTTTGTGTTGAATGTAGTTCTGTTTTCCCTGCAGTTAGTACCTTCCCACATCCGAAGAGGTGATGGAAAGGGGCCTGAGCAGTGTTTGATAACTTGCAAATTCATCTGTTTGAAGGCATGTTTTGGAAAAGATCTGGTTGCAACTTATCAAAGCTTTTTTCTATATCTTGATCAAAAGCATTTTCAAGGGCAGCTACAGGAAAAGGAAAAACACTGGTTTAGCCTGGCACTGATTCGAATTGATGAGAAAAAAGAGGAAAAGTCGAGTAATTAGGAAGAGAAGGTCTTGTCCAATCACGCCCATGCGTACAGAGCATTGGCACTGCTGCTTACGAGAGATCCTCCTCTGACAGCCCCATGCTGCCAAGCCTGTCTGCAAGCTTTGGATCTTTTTTATCCAGATGCTGGCTGATCTCAGGTGTGCTCAGTCCAGTTCCCAGCTGCCTGGTTATCCTGCAGCCCTGCATATCCTGCAGCTGCTGCCTAGTGCCTCTGCTTTGGAGAGGTGGGAACCCTGCACTTGTTTTAAATGTCATTATGGAATTCAGCAGGAACCCAGAGAGAGCCTCTCTCCCATAAATCACCAGTAACGTAACCACAGGCGTGGTGCAGTTAGGATTTAAAGACATATTCTCAGTGTTTGTTGGGTGGTTTGTCAAAATCATTTCCTTTTTGCGAGATTCTGGCTTTCGGAAGGAGCCTGTGTGCAGTCCTGGGGCAGGGACAGCTGTAGGAAATGGTGCTGTGACTGACAATCCTTACAAGAGGATCTACAAATGATACACATTTTTTATTTCTTGGGAAACATTACATCTTGGTGAAACCAGCAAGAAGAAGAAGGAAAGACTGAGAGTGAATTACTCTTGGATACACCAGAAAATAAACCAACTTTGGCATTATTTTTTTTGTTTTGTTCCTTTTTACTTTCCGTGGGACTGGTCATATCTACCTCACTTGTTGAGCACAGGTACATTTTTGTTTCCAAGTAGTCATCAGAGTATGGCAGGATCTGGCTGACAGTTCTACTGCATCAAACATAGGAATTTTAGGATGTTAAATTTAAATATTACCAGCTGCCTTCCGTGCACTCCCAAATGAGTGCTACAAATTTAAAGGCAGTCTTTTAGCTCTTGTGCCTCTTGGCAAGAATTAGCTGGGGAATTTCCTAGGGGAAGGTGACCCAGGAGGGAAACTGGATCTTCGTGCTAATCCCAAGGTAAAATCTGCTGAAGTAAATAAAAGCTCTCTATGGCCTCAAAAGCGTTCAGTCAGGAGGTGCAGTTGTACATGCAGAAGCAAAAAAGAGGTGAACAATCTGCTTGTGTCAGCTCTGCTCATCCTGAAGATACATGCATGGCTTTGGCTTCCTCTTTTTTTTAAATTTTTTTTTTTTTTAATTCCCTCTAACAAGAATATATGTGCTGGGAGTGACACAAAGAAAAGATTATTGTTTCTTCTGGAAATTTTTGTTATGGGTTTGTTTTCCTGCTCTTTAAAAAGCCCATTGAAATGTGAACCATTCATCCAGCTCATTTCATTTCTCTGTGAGCATCCAGACTCCTCGCTGAGGTCATTAGGATCTCAGGTGTATTACCTCACCACAGTCTGTTGCCATGGAAATATCTCCAAGCATTTTCAGTGCCTGGGCTGCACACTGCCCGTGCATCTTGGCAAGAGAGGCTGCATGCAGGGGAGCAAAGAGGAGTTTTAAAACGTACCGAGCAAANGCAGCAGATAGTGTCATGTTCTCTCTGAACTTAATGGTTTGACTTATTCTCTTCATCCTATGCTGGTAATTACTGCCTGGCTTAGACACAGCTACACAGGCTGTTCTGCACCTTTCATTTAAGGATCTTCACGGGCTTTATATGACTTAGGACTGAATTGAGCCGCTCTTATCTCTCTGAGGGAACATGGAAGAATTATCATGATGTTTTCTCTGTTGCAGGCTCAGGCTGTAGCTGCTGGCTCTGTGATTTGCAGCAATAACCCTTGGCTTAAGGGAGAGGGGACATTTTGTGTGTGTGGCCAGGGGACAGTGAGGAAAGGTGACAGGTCAGGGAGGCTCCGGGATCCCCCAGGAGAACTATTTGCTGCTGCAGTCAAATTAAAGGCACTTGTGAAGGCTGATCTTAAATTCCTTGAAGACTGAAGTAGTCTCCTTTCCTCCACAACCTTCAGGGTTAGGAATGCCTAAAGGTGAAATGAAGAAGAATGAGAGAGATTTTTCTTTTTATTTTCTATTTTTTTCTGTTTGTTTTATTTTCCAACCTGAGCTCCTTCCATTAGCTATGAGGTGGCATATTTCTGATTAGCTGAGTGGAGAAAGTCCTGGATATTTTCAGTGGAGAAAATCAGCCACCCCTTGTACCTAGGCAGGAGCACCTTCTCTGTGGGAGATGCTCAGTAAATGTCTCTTGCCTGCCTGCTGTCTTTGCCTTTCTGCTCCTGTGCTGTTCCCTCCTGCCACTAAAACTTTGAAGCCCTTTTGTTATTCTTTTATTTTTTCCCTTCTTGTCCCTCTCTAGAGTGCCTTTCAGGAAAGCCCAGGCAGTGCAATGAGCAAGACTTATGTTTTTAATCTGCCTGGTTTGAGAGGCACAGTGAGCAGTCCTCCTGTCGTTCCTGCTCATTTGATTGTGCTGTAAGCTTATAAACTTCTGGTTGGTACAGTGCTCTGGAGATCTTCCTAGTAGCTAATAATGTCTGTAATCCTATCTCCCAGACCCAGGAGTTTGGGCTATATTCTGTTTCCACCTTTTTTCTTTCACTCCCAGTGGTGTCAGACAGTTGTGACGGGGAGAAAAATTTAATTTACACAGTTCCGGAGACCTTGTGAGGTGTTTTGGCATGAAACCCGTTTATCAGTGATTATCAGTGGGTTGAATTAGTATTACAGATGGTTTCCTGGTCCTCCTTCCTGGCTGCTGGTGTAGGTANCTTCAGAATCTTTCCCTGCCTCTAAATCTACCCATTCCTGGTGGTGATTTTCTGCAGACATATTTCCTTCTGACCTGCCTGATTTTTATCCCTTACTTTTGCGTGAAAGTGACTTCTGAAGAAAAGGAATGGCTTCTACAGAAAATAATAATAATCCCATAAAGAAAAAGTGTTTTTTTCCCCTCCATCTGTCTTTTAATTTTCTATGCACAGATTCAAGCACTATACCTATACAAGTTANTTAAGGGAGAGGGGACATTTTGTGTGTGTGGCCAGGGGACAGTGAGGAAAGGTGACAGGTCAGGGAGGCTCCGGGATCCCCCAGGAGAACTATTTGCTGCTGCAGTCAAATTAAAGGCACTTGTGAAGGCTGATCTTAAATTCCTTGAAGACTGAAGTAGTCTCCTTTCCTCCACAACCTTCAGGGTTAGGAATGCCTAAAGGTGAAATGAAGAAGAATGAGAGAGATTTTTCTTTTTATTTTCTATTTTTTTCTGTTTGTTTTATTTTCCAACCTGAGCTCCTTCCATTAGCTATGAGGTGGCATATTTCTGATTAGCTGAGTGGAGAAAGTCCTGGATATTTTCAGTGGAGAAAATCAGCCAACCCTTGTACCTAGGCAGGAGCACCTTCTCTGTGGGAGATGCTCAGTAAATGTCTCTTGCCTGCCTGCTGTCTTTGCCTTTCTGCTCCTGTGCTGTTCCCTCCTGCCACTAAAACTTTGAAGCCCTTTTGTTATTCTTTTATTTTTTCCCTTCTTGTCCCTCTCTAGAGTGCCTTTCAGGAAAGCCCAGGCAGTGCAATGAGCAAGACTTATGTTTTTAATCTGCCTGGTTTGAGAGGCACAGTGAGCAGTCCTCCTGTCGTTCCTGCTCATTTGATTGTGCTGTAAGCTTATAAACTTCTGGTTGGTACAGTGCTCTGGAGATCTTCCTAGTAGCTAATAATGTCTGTAATCCTATCTCCCAGACCCAGGAGTTTGGGCTATATTCTGTTTCCACCTTTTTTCTTTCACTCCCAGTGGTGTCAGACAGTTGTGACGGGGAGAAAAATTTAATTTACACAGTTCCGGAGACCTTGTGAGGTGTTTTGGCATGAAACCCGTTTATCAGTGATTATCAGTGGGTTGAATTAGTATTACAGATGGTTTCCTGGTCCTCCTTCCTGGCTGCTGGTGTAGGTAATTGGCCCATTTAGGGCAGAAGCCTGAGTCGATGCAAAACCCCAGAAAACCCCCTAGAGCACAGGTTTGTTTGAAGGCAGAGTAGAAATGTCTGCAGGATTTCTTGCTAACCCTTGTTAGGGATAGGCTTTGAAGCTGTGAGGTTTGATTACCTTGTTTTCCCCCTCTCTTCACCTAGCACACACAAACACACACACAAATTTTCCTCAGCTTCCCTCCAGCAGAACAGGCTTGGAGAGGGGCAGGAGGGGTGAAGGGGCAGCAGTAGCGCACAGCACTTTTCCTTCTGAACATGCAATTCCCAATCTTGCTGTTATCCAAGCAGGTATTTTATGCTTGCACGTGAAAGAGAAGACTTTTTCAAGCTTTGAAATTCCCTAGAGAAGAAAATGCTGGGGTTTTTATTGCCTGTTCTTTCATCTGTCATTTTTAAGATGTGCAGAACTGGAGGGATTCTTGCCTGATAGGGGCTGGTAGTTCTCTTAACTATGAAGAATCTCTGCCAAGTTACACCCAGTAGGATCAGGATCATTTTGGAAGGAACTCTGCAAGCAAGTGATCATGGAGTGAGATGCTGGAGTTTGTGATGATACAGGAGGTTGAACCTAATATCTAGCAGTGGAATTTGGCTGGATTTTCTGTGTTCTTGCTGTGTGAGGCCTCTGGTATGATGATGGAAACTTATGGCCATTTTGTAATGTTTAAGAAAAGTATTATCAAATTAATTCTCAGGGCTGCTGCCTTCAGTTCCTGACGTGGTGGTTGGCATGCAGGGATTTTCCTGGGATTATAAAGACAAGGCATTGCTCTCAGGCTCTTTGCAGTTGATGAGCTGTCTGTGGCCTCAAGGGTCACTTGACCTCTATAATCTCCCAAAAAGGAGTAGAAAGGTGGGAAGAGGGCACTGTTTGCTCCCAAAATGTTGTCTGTAAAGCACCACCTGCAAGCATTCGTTACAGACCAGAACTGTGTGCAATGATAGGAATTCCTTCTCTGAAGAAGCACATCCATTTTCTACTTTTTT